>VMDR010004435.1:0-60196 GCA_007922815.1 Macrotus californicus | reverse complement strand
CTAGAAATTATTATAAATGTTTCAAATTTTCCTGTTAAAGAAACTGTTCACTTTTTTGAAGGTCATTCTTTCAAATTGTATGTAAGGTGATTTAATATCATAAGTACTGTACAAAAGACAATTTAAGGATTTGTACATTTGTCCTTAAAATATCTTTTGTACAAATCGTTGGCTTCTATGAACCTAAGATTCCCTGCTTTTTTTTTTTTTTTTATTACCTTGGCTACTACTTCTTATTTTATTTTGGAGATTTTTTCTTTTCTCTCTAATCTTTTAATACTGAAGCTCCTTATGGCTGGCTGCATCCTAGGGCCCTCTCCTTTTGACTCCCTGGGCAATTTCATCCCACTCCAAGGACCTTCCTTATCACGTGCATTTAAGATTCTATTCCAGGCTTCTCTTCCAATCACTTGACATCTCTGTTTGGATTACTAAGGCCTCTCAAATTATCGTGTTCCAAATTGAACTCACGGTCTCCCTCTTAAAAGCTGTTCTTCTTCCAGATTCTGTGCTTGAATAAACGAGCTGTACCCTCAATCTATCAAATAGAAAGCCTGGGTTGCATTTTCAATGCCCCCTTCTCCCTCACTTCACACAGCGAATCAAACAGCAAGTCTTGAGGACATTACATTTGAAATATTATCAGAATCCACCCTCTTCATTCCAGTTCTATAGCTCTTACCATTAGTTTAAGTTCTTTTGCCGAAACCCCCACCAGTAGTCTTCTTAGTGGGGTCTCTGCATCTACCTACTCCACTTCAATTCGTTGTCCTCACAGAGGAAGTGTGATCTTTTAAGAAAGCAGATCAGATCATGCAACTTAGTTACGTAAAATGCTTCACTGGATTTTCATCGCTGATGGGGTCCACACGACCTGAGTTTGTCCCTAGTCCTACTCTCTTTGTGGTGCTACGATACCCAGGTAAATGCTAAGTCTTTCATCCAGATTTCAGTATACAGAAAAGCAAATGGTCAGATTGGACCTTTGAGGAACTTCCTCTGAATTTTCACGTTAGAAATATCAACAGGTACTTACCACATGGGTTCACATCCCCATGCCTTTTGTTATCTCCTCTTCTTTGCCTGGCATCTTCTTCCTAGGGAGTGTTCCTTTAACAGTCATGTGTGACGCAATCTCTCACTTTTCTGTTTCCAAAGAACTCTGAGATTTTTAAAAATATCACCTTAGCTCACAGTTATTATTTATTCTAACCAGGAATTCTTTTAAGTGATTTAAATATATTTTCTCACTTAATTCTCACAACAGCCCTTTAAGGCTTGTACAGTTATTTTCCCCATTTTACAGATGAGAAAATTGAGGCATTGGGAAATTAACATACAAGTATACAGTAGAGTTACACGTTGACCCAGGCTCTTTGACCACCTGTGTGTGCTGACCTGTGCTTGTTACACACCCAAATGACCTGTGTTAGGGTCTGTAACCACCACAAGACTGTAAGCACGTAGATTGTAGGAGCTGTGTTTTCACTGCTGCTATATCCTGACCTATCCTCGATAAATGTGTTTTCTCCTTGGCTTCCCCACTCTACCTCTTGATATACAGAAAAGTACTCAAATGTTTGTTTGAAACAACTGAATCAATTGGCTGCCTTGACATTGTATAGACAGGATTTTATTTGTCCTCTTGGCTTAGAGCTTAGTGGGTATTTAGTGGTAACAGAATTTTTAGCCATTATGGGATATATGTAGTAGAAGAAACTCCAGCATCCAAAGATTACACGTTCTTTGTGAAGCATTATCCATTTGGCTGTGGTTGGCTTACCCATGTTCAAAGGTCTGTGATTAATCTCTTTGTTCATCTCTTATGCTGCCTCAGGCTGATATTACAAGGACTTTAAAGCAATCCTCTTTGGCAGCTGAGCTCTTAGCTGGTCATTTTCATGCTATTAAGAGATACTTGTTCTGATGAGTATCAGAACAGAGGGAAAAAGTTATGAAATTGCATGGATTTCTAATACATATGGAAGGAAATTGATATGGTTCAACAAGATATCTCTATGATATGTCGTACGTGCTTGTCTTTACTGAAAATTTTTCTAGTATTTTGGGTAGAAAACAAAAATTAACAGTGACAGTAATTTTAGTGCTTATAATTACCAATGACAATTCTACTTCCTGGAAGCCATAAAATTTAACATTCTTGCAACAATGCAGAAATAGAATCCACCCCCCACCACACAACACACACACCTCCAGCTATAGAACATGAACCACAGATGGGAAAAAATTTCCATTTTTTCTTTTCACCCCAAAGAAAGTAGAAACCTAGGCACAGTAAAACACCCATTATGAAGCACTCTGGGTTAAGTCAAGGCTCCAACACGCATAGTGATTTACTGCAGTCAGCGGGTCTTACTTGGTTGTGAATGTGATTGCCACACCCAGCCCTGGGACTGTCACCGTTTCTCTGCATACCAACATGTTGAACAAAACCACTCCTTTCCCTGCCCTTTTATCTTATGCACATGGGACTGGTGAGCTGTGAGCTGAGAAAAGAAAGGAAGATCTCCATAACTGCATTGCATTTGACTTTCTTGATTTTAACTTATGGAGAGAGATTATGTTTAATTGGAAAAAGAGAGACTTACTTTTGGAACATTCATTCAGGGTGATTAACAAAAAATAGCCTCAATGGCAATTTTGTCAATAACAAATGCTGAGTATCATAAACTGCAACACAGCTGTTTTATTTGTTCTTCTACTTAGGTAGTGTGGTGTGAACCTCAGAATGGAACCCAGCATGGCATTATTACTGAAGCACTCCTGAAAGGCCTCATACCACTTTCCAAGCAGCCCGTAAAAGTAAGGTCTGACCTTTCTATGCTCATTAGAATGTGCTGTGTCTCCTCAGGCAATACCAGGGCTGGCATTGCTGCCCTTGTGGCAGAAGTGGCCGAGCAATCCCCCTGTTGTTCCTTCTCCCTTCCATTACTGCTGAGTAGCTATTATACTTGGCTAACAAAGTGATTGGGTTTCAGAAAGCTCCAGTGGGAGGCACATGAAGCAATGATTCTTTTCTCATGAGAGAAAAGCTTCAACAGAGCTCAAGATTAAGGATTACTCACAAAAAGTTGTGTAATGTCGTCAAAAATGCCAGTGGCCACATTAGTTAGAATGCAAGTTTGGCTCTGCAACAAAGTCCAAAATAACAGTGGCTTAAAAAGAGAAGTTCATTTATTTTACAAGCCATGGTCCAAGGGTAAGCAGATCAAGGCTACAGACTGTGCTGTACAGCACCCAGAACCCACCCTCCAACATCGTAGCTCTGTCATTCTTAACTTTTGGTTTCCATCTTATGGTCTAAAATATGGGCCTCAACTTGCACCATCAGGTCTGCCTTCTAGTCAGCAGTAAAGGGAGAAGGTGAAGAGAACAGAAGGCTTCTTTCCTTTACTAACATCAACAAAATTTGTATCAATCCTTTTTAAACATTCCCACTCACATGCTGTAAGCCAGAACTTAGTTACATGAACCAACTTAGCTGCAAGAAAATTTGGGAAATGTAGTCTTTTGTTGAATGGTATATGCCTAGCCAAAACCCGAGGTTTTATAATTAAGGGAAAAAGGGAAGAATGAATTTTGGGAAGTAACTGATAATGCTGTGAACACTGCTGATAAAAAGTGAGGGAAGAGAGAAATAATGTGGAACAGGGATAAGTAGATGGTTATCCTTTATCTCTGGCAATCTGAAAGTATATGTGATGCAGAGGTCCATTATACTTAACTAAAGTTGGAAAGATACTTGCTGGCTAGACATCACAGAATTGATGAAAAGTTGGGAGAACCAACCACAGAACTAGGCTGAAGACAATGCAGCCACAGACACATGCAAATCCCACCACAGAGTGATCTGCTCATAGTAGCACCGGTGGTGACATCACTCCTAGCCTCAGATTCTCGTGGCTATGTTCATTGCCAATATCATCTCTGGAAACCGGGTACTGGATGCTGCCAATGCTGGAAATGAATTGTAAATTGTTTCTCCATCTTTGAATCCTCATGCCAGACTTAAAGTTTGAGGTTAGGACATCAGGTGTGTTGAGCTAAGCACAAGAGTCTGCGCCCTAGCCGTTAGGGGTCTGGGAGCACAAGTGTGTGTCCTTCCGGGCACTGGCAGCAGGAGGTAAAACCCCATCTCCCACAAAGACTGACTCATACAATTGTGGACCCACACAGTATGGAGAGGAGTTTATTTCTGGGCCGACGTGTTTAAAAATGCCAAAAATATGCACTATAATAACCAACACTTTTTTTGTCAAAAATATGACATGGGCACCTATTTATTATGATTATTTTGTTGTTGTTGTTGTTGTTTTATTATTACTATTATTATTATTTTAATCCTCACCCAAGGATATGTTTATTCATTTTAGAGAGAGAGGAAGGGGGAGAGAGAGAGAAACAGCAATGTGAGAGAGAAACATCGATCTGTTGCTTCCTGTAAGCACCGCAAACAGGGATCAAACCCACAACCCTTTGGGTGTACAGGATGGCACTGGCCCACCTTGGGCATGACCAACCAACTGGGCCACCTTGCCAGGGCATGACCAACAGTTTTCAAGGTGGACAAAAATAACGTAAGTTCATTGTTTTTGAGGTAGAAAAAACTGGCTTCTAATCATTGTTCTGTAATCATTACTCACAATGCCTACTTCCTAGGGTTTAGTGTATAATATATGTAGATTAGATGCTTAATAAATTGAGAAAAAATGTAAAAGTATACACGCTAATTTTTAAATATAGTTTGAAGATCTTTTTTTCCTATCTAGATAGTCTAATATTATTTGTTTTGCCATATCATTAACAGGCTAGCCATTATTTCAGTGCAGCTAGCCAACATACTGATATTCTGAAATTAATTTCAAAACCAGTCCAAATAGCAAGTTTGACAGTTGGGCCTATGGGGTGCTCAACTGAAGCTTACACCGATTTATGAGCTAGGTGAAGGAGACGTTGTGTGCTACTCTTTGTAGTAGAATAAACAGAGCAAAGTTGTCTACCATCTGTAAGCACAAAAAATAACACCTCAAATACATATTCCAATAGTCGTTCTCAATAGATACTAAGTGAACAGCTTTTATTTCCACCTCTCAGAAGCGCATTCTCCTCAACAGCACTTTTGCCCTGATAAATAAGCACTTAAAATTTGATTGTTTCCACCACCCACTTCAAAGCTTCAACTCTAAAAGACATCTTAAGCAGCATTAGGAAGAATGACAGAGGCACGCTCAAGTGCCTCTGCAGGCTGCCAGAAATACAGGTTGGATGATGTTCCGCACCTGGGAAACTCGTGAAGACCATATGGACTGTCAAAAGTCCTGCGTACTTGAGAATAAAACGCCCTGCAGTGACAGCATTTGAATAAAGAAATTACTGTAAACAATGGCTCCAGGGGATTACTGAGATCATTCAAAGAGTTGCAGGTTCTGCTGTTCACAGAGAAATTAGGAACTAAATCGTAAACTCAGTTGTGGAACAGACAATCAGAGAGAGACAGAACCAGAAAGAGTTCTTTGGGCAAATGAGATCAACGTCCCTTTACTTGACCTTAGTCCGCAGCAGTCTTAGATTTACATGCATGTGAAGGGATGAAGTCAATGTGGTAAAATAAAACTAAGCTATTTTTGCTTGTTTGATTTCTGAAATTGTTTCAAGACAGATCACTATGTGTTAAAACTTCTATATTCGTCAAATTAACACAAAATATGAATGACCTAAATTATAAAACTATTTTAAGGTACCACAGATAGCCTTTTTAAAATTAGAATTTGCACACTGCTATTTGAATAATCATTTCTGAGCTTTATGGAACAAAAGAGTAAGCTCTATGAGTGTTCCTTTTACATATTTAAGATAAAATTAATTTTATTCATTTTCTTTAGATTCATTAGATGAAACTTGCCAAGTGATGTAGATTTATTTACCTACCTATGTATTTATCTTTCTCTCTTTCAAGTTCTTCATGATGTTATTAAAAGGCTGAAAAATATATCTGCTTCTGTAACTTCTGAGAATATAAAAGTATTGTAGCGCATCTATTGGCTAAGTAAGCCTAGGGCATTACTGCAATATCTCTCTGCTGTCTGCCGTCGAAGTGTATACGGAGGAAAAGCGATGTTTGCAAAAGGAAAGAAAAGTGGCAAATTATAAAGTGAAAAGACGCAACATGTACACTTAGTTAAAAGTGGGCTTAATAAAGCACTTGACTTGTAGTTGTCCCACAGAGAAACTCCAATTTTAGATTTAAAAAAGCAGTTATGGTGTGTGCTTGTGTGTGTGTGTGTATGGTTTAAGTGCTGGGTGCTCTATTTCTTTGAGTGAAGTGGTCAGTATCTCATCCTTCCCTTTATTCTCACCACAAGGAGCAACAGAGGTTTTGCAGAATCCTAAATAATCTTAAAAAGATCCATCATAGAACACTGTTACTTATAAGAAGCTCAACCTCAGACAGTGAGGAGGGAGAGAATTTTTCAAATGAACTTTCCTTTTCCAAGCATAAAACTAGTGCATTCTAATTGTTGGAAGGTTGTAAAATACAAAAAAAAAAAAAAAAAGAAAGAAAGAAAAGAAAAGAAAGAAATGTCACAGTAAATTTGCCACTCAGAGTTAATCACTATTAACATTTGGGTCCCTTCATTCCAATCTTTTTTTTCCCTCAGTATACATGAAACAATGCAGAGTACCCATTAAAAAAATGTTTGGGAAGAAATTTGGAAAGGCACAGGAAATTGCTTGGAAAAAAATAGATAGTTTAGAACTATATTAACAAATTGTTTTAATGTTTAGTGAACATTAAACAGCAGTTCTTTACTTACACACAATCAGCAGGGTCCTTTTTATTAGGCATCCCTGTTTTAACAAAACAAATCACCAGTGGTGGCCGTGCAGCTCCTGCATTACTTTCTGCTCTGTGAGGGGAGGGCTGTACAGGCAGCATAGGATGGGGTGCCTGGTACTTTGGGGAGTCAGAGCCACAGCTCACAACCCAAAAGCCCGACTGAGTAAGGATTAAATGTGGTATTGATTATGTGTGGAGCAGTAGCTCACAAAAGTGAATATTCTGCCCTGGCTGGTGTGGCTCAGTGGATTGAGCACCGGCCTGCTAACCAGAAGGTCGCCAGTTTGATTCCCTGTCAGGGCACATGCCCGGGTTGCGAGCCAGGTCCCTGGTTGGGGGCATGTGAGAGGCAAACGATTGATGTTTCTCTCACACATCAGTGTTTCTCTCCTTCTCTTCCCCTCTCTCTAAAAATAAATAAAACTTTCAAAAAGTGAACATTTACTGCAGGCCCCAGTATTGGAAGGAAAGCTTTATGGATGAAGGAGAGACTGAGCTGGGCTGGACGAAAGGGCAGATTTGGCGAAGGCAAAGAAAAGACCAAAGAAAATTTCACTGGACAGATGGGCAGGTAAGGGCATGTTAGGTTATGGAGGCTTATTTCCCAAAGAAATTTGGACTTAGTGTTGTAACTCTAGGATATGAAATAGGTTTCAACCTACACATCAACTCTGTTTGACTGGCGGTGGCTCTGGCCACGACGGTGCTGAGGAGGGCTCTAAGCGAGGGCGAGGGCTGAGGCCTGACGCTGTGATTGGTGATGTGCCCTCGGCATGGGAAGGGCCGGTTTGGCACAACTGCTAAGTAGTTGTCTATGGTCCAAGCGGTGGATTTTTTTTTAGGGCCAAGTCACCTTTAAATATGATTAAAAATGTACACTCAACAAATGTGTTGTTCCTGAAGTATTTCAAATGTAGGGAAGGAAGACATAAGCAATATTTACCAGTACCAGTACTGTTGACCATGGCACGATGAAGCTCAAAGACACCTTGTATTTCTTTAATTGATATAGGAAATTTAATTTGAACTAACATTTTTTCATGGTGGGAGGAAATAGTTTGTTGGATATTTTTAAAATAACACAAATGATCTCATTTAATTCATCAGGCATGAAGAAGGTAATCTTTTCCAAACTTTATTAAAACTAAGAATTTTTGTCTTTATATTAAAATATTAAGTACTATTTCAGCTTCTTAAACTAATAATCAGTTGGGAATACTGTTATTTTCCAGACAATTTATATATTTGTTATAATTTCTAATTGTTCATTGGTAGTATATAGAAATTTGATTAATTTTTGTATATTGAATTTGTATCCTGTGTCCTTGCTAAGCTCGCTTATTAGTTCTAGTAGCTTCTATTTTTGTGGATCCTGTGGGATTGTCTACATAGTCCACTTTTCTGCAAAGAGAGACAGTTTTATTTCAAGATTAGGAAAGGAAAAAAATAAAACTGTATTTTTCCTTGCCTGTTGCAATGCCAGGGCCCTCCAGTGTGATGCTGAACAGGAGTGGTGACAGTGGGCACGCTTGTCTTGTTCCCAATTTTGAAGGAAAGGCATCCAGCCTTTCACCGTGAAGTATGATGTCAGCCTCCTCTCAACTCAGTTTGTGTTTACTAATTCTGTCAGTCCGAGGGTTGTTGATGTCTTTAACTATAAATGTGGATTTGTTATTTCTTCTTGCGTTAAGAAAAACACCAAATGTAAGATGAGAGTGATCATTTGTCAGTATGATCTCTTCAGAGTGGAGACCAGCAGGTGAAAGATCGGGACATTAACTTCCATGCCGTTTGTGCTGTCTCTCGAGAACATATCTGCAGACATAGACCTTGACATCAAGGCCACCGGAAACAGTTCCTTCTAAAATGACAGGAGAAAAGGCCCTTTACCCCTGGCCTTTCTGTGAGCAGAAAGGAGATGCCCTCAGCTATCGATATATCTAGAGGATACAGAGTCTCGCGAGCACTCCCGAAAGAGTGGCCAAGATCAGTGGCAGAGCAAAGATCAAAGCATGGTCATCTTTCCCAAAGAGATGACCGAAATTAGACATGGGTACCTTTTTCTAAAATGAAGCTTTTTTAAGGAAAAAGTGAAAAGAGAATGATGTCTTACTATAGATCCTCAGAGAAAGCAGCAAATGTCACTGTTCTATAAGGAAGATATTTGAATTGTCCATATGGAAAAGAACACCATAATTAATAAATAATAATATAGGAAGTAGCTCAGTATTTTATGCACTCACAACTGTAAACACACTTTTGCCCCACTCTATTTTCTCATTATAAAAATTATACTTATTTTGAAAAGTATAAATATTTCACATTTGTATATAAGTGAAAAAAGAGAACTACTTACAGCTTCACTCTGCATTGATACCATTGTCAGTATGTAATTCCAGATTTTCTCCCTGTTCATCTAGATCTAGATATGCATACACACATATATCTTCTTCTACCTTAGGCTCTCTCCACACATCACACTGTCTATAATTTTATTGCACGTTTTCTTCTGTATAAGGCCACAGAGTGAAAGATTTCTCTACTGCACCAGAAAAGGCTGGTTGAGCTCCGGAGATTTTAGCTCTCCTTCCACAGTGCAGACTTCTCATTGGAAAACAGCTGCCTGGCCCGGGGCTGCATTTCCGAGCCCTCTGCAGCAGGGCGGGTCCGCATCACTGGTTGTGACGAAGTGGAATAGGAGCAAAAGCGATGTGCCACTTCTGGACCAAGGAGGCTAAGTATCTGTGTGCCTTTTCCACTTTTTCATATGTATCCAGGATACACTTGGAGGCTACTCTTGCATTTCTTCCATTCCTACGAGCAAATCATAACCTCTGGATAACCTGCCGCTCCCAGGAGAATAAAAGACACATGGAACAGAGCCACCTCAGCTTCCCCATTACATGAATCAACACGCTGAAGCACGTATCCCAAAATGACTTGCAAACTTACGATTGAGAAATAAATGATTATTGTTGTCTTGCATTTAGTGTTTTTCACAGAAGCTGATATGCCTAAAGTACCCACAATTGAATCTAGAAAGAGAGATGTGTCTCAGAAAGAATGATGGATGTGGTTTTTAACAAATGGCCTTGATTAGAATCAAGTACATGGAACCCTCCCCTCCCCCCAGCGTCTTTGAGAAAATTGTATTGGCAAGCTGACCCAGCCAGCCTGGACTGAAAGGCACTGAGACTATATGTTGTATAAAAATGACCTCTTAACATTCTGTAGGCAGGAAGCCGGCTGAAAAAGCTACTTAGAATTCGAGAACGGTATATTTTCCAATGTCCTTGTCAGGGAATCAAGGAAGAGAATGTGAAAGGAGGGATCTCTGCCTCAGCCTCAGAGGGTGCTGTGAACGGCCCTGGAGAACAACAGACTAGGCGGAGACCTCCAGGCACCAGAACTTGGGTGAAATCCAGGAACATAGTCCTTCCTTGGGAGAGCGTGGCAACGCATTCGCAGTGGGCGTTCAGAACTGCCACGTGCAGTTCCCTTCTTCAAATGGGAGTGTTCGTTGTGGTTGTCCACCCTTGTTCCATTACTGTATTTTGGATAAGAGGAGGGAAATAATTTATCCATTTAGACCATGGATCTCTGAATCAAGAGGCACATCTAGACTTGAAGTAGGTCGAGAGATCCTGGACTTTGAGTCTGATGTTATCAATGAGTGAGATTTTGAGAACTTGAGACGGGAGGTGAGTGTATTTTGCTAATGAAAGGAATATTTGTGAACAATAGAGAGGAATATGACAAATTAGATTATTGTTCAAAAGTGTTCACTTTCCCCCTCACCTCCACCGTTTCATATCAGAGGGTATTTTTTGCACTTTAACCCTGGGCTTGGCCATAGACTTGTTTTGGGAAGTGGTGTGCTAATATCCATGGTGCAAGCTAAAGCTTAAAATACACTTGAGTTGTGGCCCTTGCCGTTGTGTGCTGCTGCCTTTGTCATGAAAAGAACAAGTCCCGATAACCCACTGGTCTCAGGAGACAGAGAAGAGGCAGGTGGGGGAGGACCACTCCAGGGCCTACTGCCCGAAACAAAGCTGCTGCAGGCCACAAGCAAATCAGAGCAGGGAATAAATGCTTATTCATGTATTTCATGTTAGTCCGAGGCAGTTTGTGAGATACCTGTATGGATTTCTTATTCCCTTTGAGCATTTGTTGAAATGTCAATGTCTTTTAGTGACTGACCCACCCTTTTAAAAATGGCAGCCTTCACGTCAGCCCAGTAGATCCTGTCTCTCTTTTCCTCTATACAGGGCAGAGCAAAAGGAGGTTTACAGTTGTGAGTACACAAACACAGCGTTTTTTCTTGTATTGTGATTTCTTAATCATTGTATTATTTTTCATATGAACAAATGCAAACCTATTTTGCCCCACCCTGTTTTCTTCTCCAGAGTAGTTGCCATCTTTTAATGTAAATATAATTTACTCATTTTGGGGGGTTTATCATCTGTCTTCCCCAACTCAAATATAAGCTCCATTAGGTAGAACTTTTTGCCTGTTTTCTTTACTACTGTATCCTTGATACCCACAACATTGCCTGGCACATAGTAGGTACTCAGTAATTTTTGTTAAGTGAATTAATCAATACGTACATAGAAAACATCAAATGGAAGTACAGAAAATATTAATCATGGTTATCTCCAGTTTCCATGAATATCAGTGATTTTCATTGGTTTATATTTTCTATATTTTCCATAGTGAATATATGATTTATTTCATGAAAACAAGTTTTTTTAAAATTGACTTTAACTAGACATAGAAATTTGAGGTTTTTTTCTGCTTATTGTAATATTTTTGGGATTGTCCACTTATCAGTATGCATAATTTTTGTCCCAGCATATATTGTGGCATAAGGATCTGTGGGCAGAAGACAACTCAAAGCAGAAGGCAAGTGGGCCAAAGGGAGAAACTCGAGGAGCTGAGAGAGTTGAAAATTGAGGCTGACTAAGAGAATCATATCCCAGAAATCCATCCCATAAGTCTCTGTATGAATCTGGGCAATCTTCATTTTTTGTTTTATTCTCCTTTCTCTCATGCTAAAATGTTGCCAAGTAGTTCTGTTTCTAATTATTCTTGAACTTTAAGACAAGTTCAAGTTATGCCTCTTTTTAGACATTTTAATGAATTATTTTATTGCACCTACACATTTATGATAAAGGTACATTAAGGAATCTATCTAATCAGTAATCCCCTGGTTAAGAATTGTCACTGTTGCTGGTGAAGGGGGTGGAGTGATTGAGCATAAAAGGACAAAGAAAAAAGAAAAAGATCTCGTGGACACAGACAACAGTGTGGTGATTGCCAGGGTTGGAGGTGGGGGAGCCGGAGGAGAGTGTAGGGGGGATGAATGGTGATGGATGGAGAGACTTGGCTGGGGAGGTGAACACACAATACAGTGTACAGATGATGTGCTGCAGGACTGTGTAATTTTGTTAACCACAGTTACCCCAATAAATTCAATAAAAAGGAAAAAAGTTGAAAATAGAAGACACCAAGAAATAAAATAAAATAAAATTAGACACACCAATACTTAAAAAAAAGAAATGTCACGGTCTATTCTATATGGTACAAGTCAAAATACCAAAATAATCATAGTAGTAACAATACTAGTAGGATGGTTTGGTATTTGTCAGATTATTAAGGTCCATTTAGAGGAGCTACAGTAGTTGCATGGAGTTTCTTCTCCTGGTTGGATGGTAGCTTCAAACCTGAGATGCCATGTGAAAAGAAGGTGCTGGCTAGGCAAAGTGAGAGCTTCTGGATGACATGTTGGCTCCACTCACCTACCACCTGTTTTGATTCACCTTCATTGTGATTGGAAAGCTGGAGAGGCTGAGCAACAAATTCTGAGACCCAGTGCCAGGTAAGCTTTTCTAAGAAGAAAATGGACTATCTTGCTTAATATAAGTTTCTCATGATTCACAGGGTGTACCAGGACTAGAGAGGAAATACAGCATAGAGGTTAAGAGCATGGTGGGAGGGGGCAGTTAGAGAAAGATGGAATTTGATTTGAATCTTAGCTCTACCATTTACTAGCAGTATTGCCTTATCAAGTAGCTAACATGTCTGAACTTCACTTTTATCATTTGCAAATGGGAGAAACAAGGATTAAATGAGATGCCATTTGTAAAGTGCTCGGTATTATATATAATCACTATCAAGCACTTAACAAATTATAGCTGCTGCTATTTCTACTCTTACTACTATTATAATGTTCTTAACTAATACCTGCTTAGTTTGCCAGTAGGCAGGCTGGCAAGCTTGTCTTCAGGAGAATTAAGAGAAAGGAAACTGCCCTGGCTGGTGTGGCTCAGTGGATTGAGCACTGGACTGTGAAGCAAAGGGTCGCCAGTTTGATTCCCAGTCTAGGGCAAATGCCTGGATTGTGGGCCAGGTCTCCAGTAGGGGGCGCATGAGGGGCAACAACACGTTGATGTTTCTCTCCCTTTCTTTATCCCTTCCCCTTTCTCTAAAAATAAATAAATAAAATCTTAAAAAAAAAAGAGAAGGGAAACTTGCTAAAAAGTATTAAAAAATAATATGCTGAAGGTTCTGAGCTTTGCACTAAGTGATGGCTGTTGATTACATTGCTTTATTTATTTATTTTTTTATTGTAGCTTTTCCATTACCATTTATCCCTCCATACTGTCTTCCACCTCTACCCATCACCCTCCCCGCCAGCAACCAACATACTGTAGTCTGTGTCCTTGAGTTCTTATTTTTTTCTTTTTTGCTTGATCCCTCCATTCCCTTAACTCTCCAACAGAGCTGCCAGACTGCTCTCTATCCATGAGTCTGTTTTTATTTTGCTTGTTAGTTCACTTTGCTCATTAGAGTCCACATGTGAGTGAAATCACGTGGTAAAATTTAATAGCAGAGCATTGCTGTATAGCTACCACAATGTCATAAACTTGGTACATCTTGACCTGAAATGATGCTGCACTAGCTCAAGCTGTCTGAGTATTTTAGCAATTGATTCCTGTCCTGAATCCCAGCCATGGTAGAGAAATTTATATATTTTATTTTTTCATGGAAAAAAAATGAACCTAAAGCATCAACAGGGTGGAGGATTGCAGTAATTTCCCCTGATAAGCATGTAAAACATAAAATTCAGTGGGTGGACAACAGGGAGTTATAAAACACCACCATAAACTATTGAAAACAGTATCGGGGGGGAGAAGCTAACTTGTTCATATTATACATTTGCTTCTTATCAAGATTTCCTCCGATTAAATGTATGGTGATGAGTGCTATAAACATCCATGTGGTATTGAAATAGCTGTTGGCATCCTAAGGAATCAGCCACCCCTCCCTCCACTGTAGGCCTTTGCTGCCCTACTGATCTTTTTTTTGTTTTGAATCTAGCCTCATTACGTTAATAGCTCGAAACCTTCTCCGGCATGTTAAAAATAGATTGTAAGAGAATTGAATGCAGTGTTTCCCTCCTCCCTCCCACTCCTTTTCTCAACTGTAATATAATGGCACTCCAAAGAAACAGTCCACGGAAATCAGGATTTTCTCAGCAGCTTGTGCGGGAAGTGCAGACTATTGTGAGCAAGTGTGACAGCCCACTGCTTGGCAGGAAGTTGTTTTAGAAAAGTTAAGGGAACAAACACCTTCCATTGTCTACAGAGGTTGAAAGTCCAATGAAATCTCCTTATTTCCATCTCTAAGCCAAGTTGGTGACTGTAAATACATTTAACCCTTTTGATTCCAGAGTCTCAGGTATATTCAAGGCTTTTTCTTTGCTTTTTTTTCTCACTGATTCTTAACCTTTTCAGATTCTCAGACTCCTCTGAAAATCCAATGAGACAATAAACCCATGTGTTCATTTTTCAGGGCATCTGTGGTTCTTCCCCCACTCCCACCTCCCATGTTGAGTTGTTCGGTAGCCAATCTGAGTAATTAATGGTCAAAGGAAAATCTCTAAAAAAGAGAAAGTGAGAGTCTCCAACTTCATCAATGCCACTCTATTGCATATTTTTCATTTTTCTTTGGAAGTTTACAAAAACAAAAAAAGCTGAGCTCTGACAATATTAAAAGCTGTTAATCACTTTCATAGTCTCATTCATTGAAGTGAAAACAAATAGACTTAATTGTTCCCACTGTAATAAAACTAAAAACATTAACATTATAAACGAGTATACAAAATTGTTAGAATAGGAGGGCAGGGAAGGAATGGGCCATGTTTAACTTGGGCATGACTGTGTGCACTCTAAATATTTGAAGGGCATTGTGGAGATGTGGCAGCCACAGGATCATCATTCTGTCTTGCTTCGGAGGGAATTGCAAATGAAGGATTTTTTAAAAAAAGATTTTATTTATTTATTTTTAGAGAGAGGGGAAGGGAAGGTGAAAGAAAGGGAGAGAAACATCAATGTGTGGTTGCCTCTCCCATGCCCACAGGACCTGGCCCACAACCCAGGCATGTGCCCTGACTGGGAATAGAATCAGTGACCCTTTGGTTCACAGATCACCCACTGAGCTACACCAGCCAGGGCCGAGGGATTTTTTTTTAATTTATTTTTTTAACATGTTTTGGTTAGAGCTAAGATCCTAAGATTTATCTGTTCAACAGTGGAACTGGCTGACTTAGAAGATAAGGAGTTTGTTGTCACTGGGAATATTCAAGGGAAGGATGCTATATTATTTGTCAGGAATATTATAGAAGCCATTTCTGTTCTCTCTGGCTAGACAGCCTCTATTACATCTTTGCACCTCTACAAGTATACAAAGAATTTACTTGGTCCTTGGAAAGAAAACTGTCCTGATACCTTTTCTTTCATTTTCTTTGCCTCTGTGCCTACACCCAAGATGGTGGTTTTAATTAGTGCTGAGGTGGAGTTCCAACTCTACAATATCATTTATTTTTTTGTGTACCCTTACATACCTATGATGCTATTATATGAGAACTAACACTTCTTTCCCAGTATCTTGAAGGTAACAAAGTGCCCTATTATCCACTGAGTATTGATTGCTGTCTTTGGGAAGAATGAAATCATAGTCTTGACACAGAGAGATCTGATCAGATCACTGGGAGGACTAAGTAGGGGCTGTAGGAGGAGGTTGCCTGAGGCAATGGTAAACAGTCTAGCACTGGATTGGCTGAGAAGCTGAGTGCCTCTGGAGCACAAGGAATTATGGGCCAGAAGATTTAAAATAAAAGAATGGCTCTCTGGCTTTCTCTTTTCTTCCTTGAGGATGCCTGGATGATCATGCTGCAGCTGCCTGTGTCTCTGAACGGATGGTATTTTGGATGGGAATGGGAAGGAACTTGGGGTGGCCCAGGATCAGGCTGGCCTGGCAGAGGGTGACAGGTTTATTCTTTGGGTGTTCTATAGGGGATGGGCTCTGAGGTAGAGGCCTGCCATTCTTCCAAAATTGTGTAGCTTTTGTATCTTATGTTGTTTTAGTTTGTAAACTAACCCTATAGAAATAAGATAATTAAAGACAAACGGGAATGATAGGAGAACTCAGGTGTTAAAGGGTTTAGCCCTAATTGCTAGGTTTAAGTGATTAAAGCTGTAACTAAAGAGTTAAAGAGTTTAGCCTTAATTGATAGGCTTAAACGATTAAAGTGGTGACTAATGCATGTGGAAAGCTGTTATGCCAAAATGTGTAGCTTTTGAGTAAAGACTCCTTTTATTTATCATTAAACCTTTGCTTTCGGAATTTTGCCCAGAAGCAGGAGTGTCCAACACATGGCCCACGGGCTGCATGCGGCCCAGGATGGCTATGAATTTGGCCCAACACAAAATTGTAAATTTACTTAAAACCTTTTTTTTTTGCTCATCAGTTTTTGTTAGTTACTGTGTATTTAATGTGTGGCTCAAGACAGTTCTTTTTCCAGTGTGGCCCAGAGACACCAAAAGTTTGGACCCCCCTGGCAGAGGGTGGTGACAGACAGCAGAACCCCACTTGCTGTTCAGTAATAGTCTGACTTTCAGAGAAAGTGTACTTCTGACTTAAGTGTTTGTCAAGAACTTTAAAAAAATATTTTTTCTCAAGCATGTTCATTAACTACTATTTGGGAGTTTATACTTGCATATATAAAATCATTGCCTTCTCCTCTAAGACCATATCATCTGCTATCATCTGTGTGAGTGTGTAGACTATGAATGGTCAGGTTAAGAACATATGATGGCATTTAGCATCCAGGATTACTTTCCAAATGGATTCCTTATGACAAAGGCACACTCTGGAATCCCTTACTCTGAAGCTTTCTGATATCCTTGAATTTGGTATATATGTCATCTTGGGCTGCTATAACAAAATACCATGGCTTAAACAATAGAAATATATTTTCTCACAGTTCTGGAGGCTGGAAGTCTGAGATCAGGGTGCCAGCGTGGTCAGGTACTGATGAGAGTATCCTTCCTGGCTTGCAGCTGGCCACCTTCTGTGTCCTTACGTGGTCTGTTCTTGGTGAGTGTGTGTTTGTGTATAGAGACAGAGAATGATGATTAAATCAATAAACACTTTTTAACTGAATAAATTGCTAAATTAAGTGTGCAGCCAGGTGTGATGAAAGGTATATTTTTTTCTCTACAACAAACAAACAAACTAAAATCAGAAAGGCATTGACTTTGCCCTCAGGGGTTTGGAATTTATATGGGAAGATAAGAACTAATAAGTATACAAATGAAAAGTGCATTCAAAAGAAAAGCCCATATGTGTTAAGCATTGAGTAACTGGATTAGACACAAAGCACGGTCTATATTCAGGGGATTATTGTGGGGTGAGAAAGTCAGGCAAGATTCTCATCTTAGAGGGTACAGGACTTAGGATGACCTGGGCTGTGATGGATGTTTAGGATTTGAGGAGATCAGAGAAGGCTTCTTAAAGAGATGATGGCTAATTAATTACAGAAAAGAGAATGGGGGACAGGAGCGGGCATGTCAAGCAGAGAGGCACAATGGCAAGAAAGAGGCCACACAGGTGGAGGGCCAGGCACTGAGTGCAGAGAGAGGAAGTGGAGTAGCTGGTCAGAGTGCCTTGTCACTGAGGGCTCTGTGGGCCCTGTTTTAACCTGCAGGTCAGAGGTTTTCAAACTATAGGATATTTTCTTCTGATGAAAAGCTTATGCGGAAGCTTCATGCATGTACCAGAGATGGGCAAAGCTGCTTTAGTTGGAGCCAGGGTGGAGGTTCAGTCCTGCCTCTCCAATACTGCCCCAAAATGACCCTTGTCGTGCCAACTGGCATTCCTGTCACCTGATGATAGCAGCAGCTTCCTCTCCCAGTCTTGTCCTTTTTCTCAACTGCCTGCCACGTTGCAGCAGAGAGCTTTCTAAAAGAGAGGTGTGATATTGTCATTCTCCTCTCTGAGTCCCTGCAGTGGTGCCCAACTGCCTATGGGCACAAGCCCACCTTCCGTTCTTATCGAGCTCTCCCCGTCACGTCGGCACTCAGTCTGTGTCTCCGCTCTTTGCTGTGCTCAAGAGTGTGCAGTTTTGTCTGGTGCAGCCTTGGCTGTGTTGCCTCCACTGCCTGGAATGGCCTCCAAACGTACCTTCCTTTAAGCCCCGGATCAAAGGTCACTCTCACCCTGAGGACTTTCCTAACTGCCTTTGCCCTCAAGTGGATCTGGCCATACTCTTCTTTGTGCCACCTGTACCCACAGGTGTAACTCCTATTATTGCAGCTCTGTTTGGGGACAGAGAAGAGAGATGTTAAGAAATTTGAACCAACAGGATTCAGTCAGAGAATGGCTATGGGTGAAAGAAGGCTTCGGAGGCGCCAAGGATGTGCCCATCAGGGTCGGCGAGTTGTACTGTCATAGAGGATGTGGGACTAGGAGGGTTCGGAGAGGGAAGGAGACCTCTGCTTTGGTGACGTTAAGTTTTCAGAGCCTGTGCATTGTTAGATGTATGGGCCTGGAGTGCAAGAAAGAGGTTTGGAAGCACACATTTTGGAATGAATGTGTAAATCTTTGGGAATGAGTGAGATTATGCAGGAGACTGGAGTGTATGAGGGAAAAGTGAGGTAGATGAGGTGATTAAAGAGGAAGGTGAGGTGGGAATGGGTGTTCTGATGCTGAGATCATCCTGATCCCATTTCCCCCTCCTTTTGGTCCCTAGGAGCACACAGATATTGCTAGAACATGACAACAGCTCTGTGAACAGAAAAGCCATGTTTGCTATCAGGGTTTGAGGCCACTCCATGGTCCAAGGAAATGGTGAACCTAATCAACTGCTAGGTGATCTATCCTGATGACTTCAAAGGAGGGAATCTCTCTAACCTCATAACATGTGACTGCATACCATACCAGCACCTTTATGATTCAATATTTAGAAAAAGAAAAATTAGTAATATTTTAACAATTCTTTGAGTTTATTTTTAGTTGTTAAAACTTGATTTTTAAAATAATTTAGAAACTGTTGAGGAATATCTCTGAATATTGTTTTTAGATATAGCAATATGTTCCCACCAGAAATTATTTTTCCTAATTAACATATAAACAAACACATAATACATTTTACGGCATACTATTCAAAAAAATCTGTTGTTTTCTTTTTCAACCAGGAAGAAATATCTCCTTAGTCACAGGAAGGCAGAGGCTAGTAAATGCATGATTATAATGTGTAAATGAAGTGGCTTCATCTTGTGATAAATGAAGGTGAATAGAGAATTTCCCTTGAGTCAAGTGTGTTATAAGTTAAGTCATGAGCTACCGACAACGACCAACATGTGCAGGCATTTCTTAGTGTTAATATTTTCATGTTCCCTTAGACCTACTCAAGCACTGCAGAAGAACTTTCTTATCAGCACAAGGGGGCCTTTTAGCTTTCTGGAGTACTGTATTTCACTTAGTATTGATCAATAGGAATGGTACCATTTTCCACTTGTGGGATGTGAAAGCTGGTCTCAGTGGTCTTGGGCACAGGGTAGGGGCCTATTTTCCTACAATGGGTCAATGAGCAGGCGAGAGAGAGGGAGAGGGCAGCCCCATCTCAGCGAAAGCAGTTAAATCAATCTTGGCAAATTGAGTAACATGTCTCAACCAGGCTACACTTATCTCTATGTGGTCAATTAGAGGATGATCTCATGAGGAAAGGAAAGAAATACAAAGAATGATGTAATCTCTTTTATAGCCTCCTTGGCATGATTCATATAAATATTCATGGTAACACATGGGACATATATCTATTATCAGATCTGGGCTCGAATGCACCTTTGTAAAGATAGAATAGCTCAACATGAACTACGGATTTGTCTTAAGAGGTATAAAATATTCAGAACTCATATAAATTTGGGACATAGGCATAGGCCAAATTGTTTTCAGCGATATACCCATAATTGTTTAATTTTGGCAGTAATATTTTTTGTGTTAAAGTGAAAATATGCTTTCAATTCTGTAAAAAAAAAGTTCAATAATTTCCAGTGAATTTTACAACAAAAATGTATTTAGCATTAGGTGATATAATTTTTAAAATATTTTTTGTATTTTAAACTAGAACTCTATAAAGATGAGAGACTTATGCTTTTGTCTTCATTGAACTGTCAATTTACTTGTTATTTTTGTAAAAACAAAGAATTTTTTATGTCACATTTTCAGATGTCTTAGGGGAAAAGATTTCAAAAAGCGTTTTAAAGCATACATAAATTTGTAGAAGTGTATTTTACTGGGAATAAATTAAATGGGAGAAATTTAAATGACATTTCAAGGCCAGAACAGAACCAGGAAGAAAACTGGGGCAGACTTTGAAGTTTTCTTTAGCCCTGACCTTTCCTATTCCGGACCTGTGTGCGAGCTCCACTTGGAGGTCTGACATCTCTCTCTGTGTTAACGTGGTGCAGGTAGAGTCTTCCAGGCCTCCTCCTTCCCTGCTCCTCTTCAGCTTAGACTGTGGTATCACCTCCACCCAACTGCTTAGGCCAAAAACTTGGCAGGGGGTGGGGGGCTATTTTTTATTCTTCTTTCATTTATCCATCCTTTAGCAAATCCTATTGATTTTTCCTTCCTTCCTCCCCGCCCTCTCTCTCTCCCTCCCACATGCCCACTCTCTCTCACTGGAATCATTGCCGTAACCTCCAAAGTGTCTCATGTGTGGTAAATCATTCAAACTATCTCAGTGTTATTTCTGCTCTTCCACAATCTATTTTCTGTTCAGTGGCCGAGTGATATTTACTGGAACAAACTCAGATCCAATCACTGACCCAACTAGAAACCTCTGCATTTAGAATAAAATGCAAAACCCTCAGCCTGTCTGCACACCCAGCATGATCTGCCCTCTGCTTTGCCTCCTGGCCCCATTTCCTCCCAGTCTCTCTCACTAGTCCAAGGACTTCCTGACTGTTCATCACTATCATTTGTCAAACGTGTGAACAAATATTTTATATATTTTCCTGAGCCTAAAAAGAAGTTCTTCTTTGGCTTTGATGATAAGCAGAGCTCAAACTAAATGGTTAGGTGGTGTTCTTGTGAGATTTAGGGACTGATAATCAATTAATAAAATCTTAGGGCAGTCAGGGCCCTTTGTCACCTTTAGCACGGCCCTTCCTCGACATCTCCTATAGGCTTAACTATACCTGGGTTCTGAGGCCAGTCCTAAATTAACGTAGGAGTGCTTCCAGGGCCTGTCTCTAATCAGCAGGTGACTCAGTCTGACTGTACTTTAGTACCAGCTCAACTATGATCATGGAAATTTCTGCCTCATTTCTGAATGTGAATTCATATCTTGATTCTTGTTTTGGTAACTGAACTTCTGTGTATTTTTTTCTGCCTCAACAACTGCTCAATAATCCTACCCATCTGTACTCTTATGTACACTTCAGTTGACCCTCTATACCCAACATTTTATTGTACAGGGCATTACCATAGATCTCCTCCAAAACCGATTTAGCATTCTAGTTGAGACCTGGCAGTGCCACAGACATCCAAAAGAGAATGAATGCACAGTCAACATGTTAGAGCCAAGGCTTTAGAAAACACCCAAAGCTACTTACGTATAAATCTTGTGAGATCTCTCACAAGCCATTAAAAAACAATTACAACAAAATCCCCCTGGTGTTAAGCATTTGCATAGTCCCAAATATTTCTACATTCTTTCAAAAAGAAAAACGAGAGTAGGGAGAGTTTAGAGCAGCGTTCAATGTTCTGAAATGCCGGTCCCAGCTATTGGTCAAGAGGCAATACTGACAGTGATGTTCTTGGAAGTCACTCTAGCAAGGAGGGGAGTCTGGTGCATAGTGGGAGCCCCCTAAATTACAGGGAATGTATGCATGAATGAATGAATGAATGAATGACAGATTAAATGCTAGTCCTGAAGATGTCTCTAAGTGGAATGAAGACTGAGGCTGACAAAAGAATGTACATTTTTGGAAATAAGTAGGCTCTGACTTTGCTATGGAGCATGGCAATGAGATATAAAAATAGGCACTCAGACATAGTTATTTCTTAAAATAGCATATTCAATTAAAATAACTAAAGTATTTCAAGTGAGGTCTTTAACCACTCCAGACTGAGTTGATGGACATTTTCCAGAATTTTTTTTTGTCACATAAGGCCTTGCCCAGTTGCCTTTGTGGTGTGAGGAGAAGTATTGGCAGGCTATTTTCTGGTGAAGGTAGAAATCTGGCAGCTATACCACAGAAGGAGTCTGGATGTAGCTTGTAAAAGCACCTCTGTCTGGTACTTACAGCTGGTCATTTTACATATGTTAAGTGTTGGTGCTTTTTAAAATATGTGATTTTAAAGATGATTGTATCATTCTTAAGTGTGAGTTTGTTACCAGTTGAAAGTCATAATTTTCATCATTTTAATCCTTAATATTACAACCAAAATGAGATGGAGCTGCAAGGGACCTTCAGTGGTGATTTGTGACTTTTCAAGTAGAACTCATCATTCTATCAGAGAACCTGGTGCCAGCATGATAGAATGCATCCTACTTTTTCCAAAAGATTATTTACGTGTTTAGAGGAATCCTATTATTAAAGATATAATTTATGCCTTTTATAGGAAATAAACATTGCAGTTACTTGTTGGGATTATTGTTAAATTTTAATATACAAACTAAGCAAAACAGTAATTACAGTAGTGATTTAAAATAGAAACAATACTTTTGACTATGCAGTTAAATGCTACGGTGACTTGGCAAACACAGAGACAATAAATTACAGTGGTATTACTGGGCATATATTTTATTTAAGGTAGGAATATTAGAAAACATAAATTGAAATAAGAGTAAATTTTATGAAAACCCTTCATTCCGTCTAGTAGACTTCACATTCCACAACTGATAACTTACCATCAGCTGAGAACCATGGGCCTGAGAATTCAGTTAGTGTCTTTGTTTGAATCGTGACTCTCTAAAATGGGTGTCCAACCTTTTGGTATCTCTGGGCCACAGTGAAAGAAGAATTGTCGTGGGCCACACATTAAATACATTGTGTCATGTGATCACCAAAAAATCTCATAACATTTTGAAAGTAAATTTACAATTTTGCGTTGGGCCACATTCATAGCCATCCTGAGCTTCTTGCGGCCCATGGGCCGTGGGTTGAACACTCTTTCAGAGTCTAAAATGTGTGGAAGTCCTAGCTCCCAGTACTTGTAAATGTGACCTTACTTGGAAATAGGGTTTTGCTGATTATCAAATTAGTGTGAGGTCATTAAAGTTGGGCCCTAATCTATTATGATTGGTGTCCTTATAAAAATGGGAAATTTGGACACAGGGACTGACACATACATGCGGAGAATGCTATCTGAAGAATGAGACAGATATCAGGGTGATAGAAGCCAAGGAATGCCAAAGACTGACAGTAGACCACCAGAAGTAGGGGAGAGCCATGGAGCAGGTTCTGCCAGCACTCGGAAGGAACCAACCCTGTTGGTGCCTCCACCTGGGACTTCTACCCTCCAGAACTATGAGACAATACATTCTGTTGTTTAAGCCTCCCGGTTTGTAGAGATTGGTTACGGCAGCCCCGGCAAACTTGCCATCTAGCTCTCTAAATTAACAGTCTGTCTATCACCTATTTAGCATTGATTTACTATTTCACAGCATTAGAACTATTTCTTCCCCAGATTTCTACCTGAAAGCTGTGCTGGTTATCCTGCATTTGCCCCTCCTGATTCTCTTACTACCTTTTTCCTTCTGCCCTGTGCTTCAGGAGGTACCTCTCTGAACAGAATCAACGGACTACCTTGCCTTCTGGCTTTTATTTGGGTTCAACCAATGGGCAAAGAGGTAGAAACATCCTTCTCCCTGGTTTCTCCTTTGCCTTCTGCCTGAGTCCCTCTTCTGAAGGTCATAGTTCTTGTCAGATGTCTCCCTACACATGATACAGCTCTTTCTGTGACCACTCCCTACCCTTGCCCCTTTAGGTGCACTGTACCATGCTAAGCGCCACATTTTCCTTACACCCTGTGCACCCATGATTAAATCCTTCTCACATTTTCCCACCTTCAGCGAGCCTTTGGTTTCCTGCTGGGAATCCCAGTACATAAAATATATCAAAATGAAACTGAATGGTTAAAAGTAAGGAATGTGCTCTGGAGTCCTTACTGTCCTTGAGGCTCTGGGATGGTCCTGTGTTCTAGGACTTTCAAGCCTAGAGTCATAAACTCAGATGCCCAAGAGAGAGCCAGTCAGGTAATGAAAGTGGGGGCTGCTGTGAGGGGAGGGCTTTGCAGTCTTGGGGACAAGCTGTTTTTTAAGGGGCAGCAGCTACCCAGCTCTAGCTCTTTCTACCACTTTGGGAATGTAGTCCTGGTGTTGCCAAAATTAATTTTTAAAAAATCAGAGAAGCTAGAAATCAAGAGTTTTATGTGGATGCTCTTGGTTTCCCAAAGTTGGAAACTAGTTCAAAAAATGTTAAAATACAGCAAACAAAGAAAAAGCCTTCTGCAGTCTAGATCTGGGCCACAGGCCACACATTTGTGACCTCCGTGTCAGCTCCGCCTTTGCTTTCTCCTAAATTGCCAGAAACTACCTGGACCCTCCAGAGGAATTACAATGTAATAACATGTCTAGGTTTTCATTAAATTAAAGGTTGAGATAGAATAAAATATCTTTATCCTTTTTATTTTTTAAAATATATTTTATTGATTATGCTATTACAGTTGTCCCATTTCCCCCCCTTTATTCCCCTCCTCCCTGCACACCCCCTCCCACCCACATTCCCCCTCTTTAGTTCATGTCCATGGATCATATATATAAGTTCTTCAGCTTCTACATTTCCTATACTATTCTTAACCTCCCCCTGTCTATCTTCTACCTACCATTTATGCTTCTTCTTCCCTGTACCTTTTCCCTCTTTCTCCCCATCCACTCCCCTCATGATAACCCTCTGTGTGATCTCCATTTCTGTGATTCTGTTTCTGTTCTAGTTGTTTGCTTAGTTTGTTTTTGTTTTAAGTCTGGTTGTTAATAACTGAGTTTATTGTCATTTTACTGTTCCTATTTTTTATCTTCTTTTTCTTAGATAAGCTCCTTTAACATTTCATATAATAAGGGCTTAGTGATGATGAACTCCTTGAACTTGACCTTATCTGGGAAGCACTTTATCTGCCCTTCCATTCTAAATGATAGCTTTGCTGGATAGAATAATCTTGGATGTAGGTCCTTGCCTTTCATGACTTGGAATACTTCTTTCCAGCCCCTTCTTGCCTGCAAGGTTTCTTTTGAGAAACCAGCTGACAGTCTAGTGGGAACTCCTTTGTAGGTTACTGTCTCCTTTTCTCTTGCTGCTTTTAAGATTCTCTCTTGATCTTTCATCTTGGGTAATGTAATCATGACGTGCCTTGGTGTGTTCCTCCTTGGGTCCAACTTCTTTGGGACTCTCTGAGCTTCCTGGACTCCTTGGAAGTCTATTTCCTTTGCCAGATTGGGGAAGTTCTGCTTCATTATTTTTTTTAAATAAGTTTTCAACTTCTTTCTCTTCCTCTTCTCCTTCTGGCACCCCTATGATTTGGATGTTGGAACGTTTCAAGACATCCTGGAGGTTCCTAAGGCTCTCCTCATTTTTTTTGATTCTTGTTTCTTCATTGTGTTGTGGTTGAATGTTTCTTTCTTCCTTCTGGTCCACACCATTGATTTGAGTCCCAGTTTTCTTCCCATCACTGTTGGTTCTTTATACATTTTCCTTTATCTCACTTAGCATAGCCTTCATTTGTTCATCTAATTTGCGACCATATTCAACCAATTCTGTGAGCATCCTGATTACCAGTGCTTTGAACTATGCATCTGATAGGTTGGCTATCTCTTCGTTGCTTAGTTGTATTGTTCTGGAGCTTTGATCTGATCTTTCATTTGGGTCATTTTTTTTGTTGTTGTTTTGGCATGCCTGTTACATA
Organism: Macrotus californicus; assembly: GCA_007922815.1. Taxonomy (NCBI): domain Eukaryota; kingdom Metazoa; phylum Chordata; class Mammalia; order Chiroptera; family Phyllostomidae; genus Macrotus; species Macrotus californicus. The sequence goes on along the minus strand of VMDR010004435.1, from coordinate 34,023 downwards.
GTAAGGGGTGGAGCCTTAGGTGTTCACCAGGGCGGGGCAACCACGTCGCTGCGTTTCTCATGGTATGTGGGGGAGGGATCCGAGAGGGAGCAGTGCTGCTTGCTCCACTCTCTGCCGGTTTTCAGTCACTTCCCCGGCTACCCACAATCAAAGTGAGCCCTTCTGGTGCTGATTCCCGGGTAGGTGGGTTTGTGTACATTCTAGGACCCTGTGGGTCTCTCCAACAAGCTCTCCTGTGAGGCTGGGAGTTTCTCCCACTGCCACCACCTCAACCTCCACAGGTGTTTTCAGTTAGAGGTTTGAGGCTTTATTTCCCTCAGCTGGAGCCCTGGGTTGTGTAGTCTGTCTTGCTCCCCAGTTGTTCCTCCTGGTTTATCCACACATGGATGTGGGACCACCCGATCTGCCAGCCACCGCCTTGCCAAGAGTCCTCTCTGCTCGGCTGCCTGTCTCCGCCCCTCCTACCAGTCTGGGTGAGTGTTTCTTCTTTAACTCCTTGGTTGTTGGACTTCCATACAGTTCGATTTTCTGTCAGTTCTGGTTGTTTTTGGTTTTTAAGTTTGTTGTTGTCCTTCTTTCGGTTGTGTGAGGAGGCACAGTATGTCTACCTATGCCTCCATCTTGGCTGGAAGTCCCTCCTTTTTATTTTTAAAAAAAGATTTATCTACATATTTATTTTTAGACAGAGGAAAAGGGAGGGAGAAAGAGAAGGAGAGAAACATCAATGTGTGGTTGCCTCTCACACACTGCTACTGGGGACCTGGCCTGCAACCCAGGCATGTGCCCTGACTGGGAATTGAACTGACAACCCTTTGATTCACAGGCCAACACTCAATCCACTGAGCCATACCAGCCAGGGCTCTTTATCCTTTTTAAAATCCACCTTGGAAGACATTTTTCACTAGATTGTGGGTTGTTCTTTCCTTAAAGACACATAAAATAAATTTCTCTCAAGAATTTAGCTCCAGAAAAAAGTCTGTATTGCTCTTAAAAATCCCAGACACCTAATTTTACTGGTTGAGGGGGTAAGTAAAGAGTGGCTTCTGTGTCAGGCACCATACTTGGTATTTAATTAAAGTAGACTAGTTTCATCTGTGGTAATAGACAATTCCAAAATCTCAGTGGTTTAATGTGTAAAGGTTTTTTCTTATTCATACAAAGTCCTCTGTGGGTCAGTTTCATCTGTGGTAATAGACAATTCCAAAATCTCAGTGGTTTAATGTGTAAAGGTTTTTTCTTATTCATACAAAGTCCTCTGTGGGTCAGAAGACCCTCCAGAGTAGTTGTTTCCTTTGTGGTCCAAGCTGCCTGGATCTGGTGGCTCCTTTGAATCCATGTGTGTGCTCTGTGAAGCAGGCTCAAGACTTGGCATTACCTCACTTCAGAAGTCACATGTTTCTTCTCACGATTCATTGACGAAAACCAGTCTCATCCCTGCCCATCTATAAGGGAGTTGAGAGATGTGGTTTTCATGTGCTCAGGAAGGAACAGAGATCAGAAATGGTGACCACCAGCAGTCTCTTCTAATGACATGTCAACACTATCTGAATGATGTGGAAGCCACTACAGTTCTTTTCTTTTTTATTTAAACTACAGGATGCTCAGAGCTGCTAATTGTAGACTACATTTTTCCTAAATATTCTCCAGATATTTTTCTTTCCCCCTTTCTATATTAGGTCATGTTCTTTCTTATTTTAATGGGGCCCTATTGTTTGAATACTTTTTATTGTAAGCAGCCTCTGATTCATTGGTAAAGAACAAGGAGGAAGAATGATAGATGAACTAATTAATGGAAATAAACAGGAAAATGTTACATATACAGATGTTTGCTTTACAGCAGTCAGTGATGCTGACTCAGGCCACTTCAGACTAAGGAGAGGCAGATCAAGACCAGTCCTCTACCTAGGAGGTGCCTGGCGCTTCCCAGACCTTTCCCCACCATGCCTTTCATTCTAGTACATCCCTGAGATGGCTTATGCTAACTCGTACTGCAGGTTTGCCTCCTTGTGAGTCCCCCTGGACTCTGGGGGCCATTGCTGCTCCCTTCACTCATTCTAGTCTCACACCAGTACCTTGTGGTCTTTGCCCAAGACTCTCCCTTTATTCTCTTCCCAGGTTTCCAAGGATGGTAGCTCTATTATGACAGTTTTCCTATAGCCTTTTCTCTGCCAGAGTGATTTCAGATAAGAATTCTAGACGTTTTCTGTCATCCATTGATAAGCATCTCTAAGGACATTTCAAAAGCCTTATTCATTGTGGCCAGGAGTTTCCTTTCAGTAGCTTCCATTTCTCAGAGTGCCAAGCTTGTCCCCCATTTGCCTGCAGAGGGTGTTTTCCTACTGACTCTTGTTCTCTCATCTTGAGCCCACGCAGTCCTAAGGGAGTCTCCCAGGGAACACTAGGTTTGCATAGGTGTAGAGGACACTGGGTAACTGCCACCAAGTGGTGAATGTTTGTGGTTAATGTTCTTATTATAATAACTACGACTGCTTGCCATTGAATACATATTATGTAGCAGGAGCTCTTCATGTGTTATGTAATTCCTCACAACAATCTATGAGATTTATAGTGTAACCCACTTTGCAATGAGCAAAATGGGCCTCAGAGCAGTGAGTTCACTTACAGTTACACAGCTAATACCTCAACATGGCTTGGAAACGAACAGCCACCTGTGGAATGTCTAAGTGTGTTATTCTATTGCTTCCCTATTCTCTTGCCTCCCAGGTCAAGGAGTAGGTTTGCAAGGTAAGCCTTTCTCTGAAACTCTGGCTACATGTGATATGGATTTTTTTTATTCCATATCCAACCATGAACAGTATTCCATTGTGGCCCATTTTTGGGATAGTTGTCAATAAATCAAATTCCTCAAGGTCTCCAACTTAAGGGAACTAAAAAGAAGCTGATTCTAATGCAGGGGTGTATTTACAAAAAGCTGATGTAGCAGACAAATATATCTTCATAGATAATCCTTTTAAGCATGAAGGAAAATCTACTTCGACTTTCTTACTCAGTACCTCTATGGAGCTACTTTCCAGAGATCAGAATTTGGGAAGGGATAAAGTCAGGTGGGCTCTTTCTGATGCTGCAGCTAAGATTTTCATCTTACTAGTCTCTGCAAAGCACTCTTCAGCTCCACAGGAAAATATTGAAGTTAAGTTTTTCTATCCCTCTTGAGCCTTATCAGATTTTCATGCCACAGAGAACAGTGAACATGCTGGACGGACAAGGATAAAAGAAAAGTTCCCTTTGGAAAAGGGAATGAGTGATTGCCACCTGCATTGCAGTTTTGTTTCTTTTCTGCTGACAACAAAAAGAAAGTGTTTGGTAATTTGTAGGTAACTGTCATGTGAAGGAAGACATGCTACTTGATTTGCTTATTCCAAGGAGAAATGAGTCTTTTTGTCACTCATTGACTTTATTCTTTAATCCTACAATTTAAAGTTTTCATCCCTCTTTTTCTTGAGAAAAAGAACAGGAACCACAAGAAATAACACTTTGGCGCCTGTATTAGTCCGCTTGGGATGCCATAACAAAGTACCTTAAGTGGCTTAAAAAACAGGAATGTATTTTTCACAGTTCTGGAGACTGGAAGTACAAGATCAAGGTGCCAGCAGGATGAATATCTGGTTAGTGAGACTCTCTCCTTGGGTTGCAGATGGCTACATTCTTGATATGTCCTCACATGGCCTTTCTTTGGAACATGTGGGTGGACAGAGAGATAGACAAAACAGGCTCTTTGGCGTGTCTCTTTTTATAAGGGATCCCATCATGAAAGCCCTACCTTCATGACCTCATCTGAACCTACTCACCTCCAAAAGGCCCATCTCCAAATACTATCACATTGAGGGTGAAGGTTTCAACCTAAGAGTCTGGGTGTTGGGGGCAGTCCATAGCAATCCACCTCTGGCTCATGTCCTTTTCACGTGCAAAATACATTCATTGTATATCAACAGCCCTCAAAATCCTAATTTATTTCTGCATCAACTCTAAAGTCCAAATTCTCATCTAAATATCATCAGAATCAGATATGGGTGAGACCTGATGTATGATTCATCATGAGGCAAAATTTCTCTCCAGTTGTGAACCTGTGGAGCTAGATAAGTAACGTGCTTCCACAATGCAATAACAAGACAGGCACAGGAGAGACATTCCCATTCCAAAAAGGAGGAATAGGAAAGAAGAAAGGGGTGTCAGGTCTAAAGCAAGTTCAAGACCTAGCAAGACAAATTCCATTGGATCTTAAGACTTAAGAGTAATCCTTTTTGACTTTATGTCCCACCTTCTAGACCCACCAGGTTGGCAGTGCCATCCCCATGGCTCTGTAGGGCAGCCCTGCCCCTTTGGCGTCCTCATTTCCAACAACATATTCTTTGTTTCCATCGAGACTTCAGAGTTGCTCTTAAATATGTTCATATTTCTAGTATGTACCTCAAAATTCTTTCAGCCACTATCCATCACCCAGCCCAAGACCACTTCCACACGTTCAGGTATTTGTTACAGCAGAGCTCTTTTCCAAAAAACAATTTCATGAAAGTGTTTGATAATGACACCTGGGAATTTATTGTAATCAAGATAGTTTTAGAAAACTTTCTACCATTTGTGTGTGCCCAGAACCTAGCGAACATTGCAAGAATAAAGTTAATTCAAACCTGAAAAAGATATGGATTTTTAATAAATGATTTCTCTCTAAGAAGTAGGATCTATGCCTTGAGATCGATATAAAATTGGGGCCACAATTCTTTTTTAATTCCTTACTTATTAGCATTTAAAAATCAAATATATATGTGCCTACAGTTGAATTAGTCAATTAATCCTATAAGGTTTGTTGAGACAAAGCAAAGACCTCAGGCCTCCCCCTCAACTGGGGGAAACTTCGTTTTGTTAATAAGCGCTACAGATGACAAAAGAAGGCAGAACTGACTAACCCCTACTTCTCTTTTCTCTAACATAAACAGTGGTCTTAAAACAAGAAAACATTTACTAAGTAACACAAAGAATAAGTCACAGCTTATTATAGGTTAAAGATGTAAAGACACCACAGATTGATGGCTTGTGGGACAGCTGCCTACTTTAGATGGAATCAAATGTTTAGGCCTTAACGATTTCACGATGCTGAAGAAGCGTGTTAGGTTCATTTTAAGGCTCTGAAACTCCGAGCAACTACCGAAAAGAGTAAGAGAATGAGAGAAATGGAGAATGAGGAAGTGCTGAAAATGGGTTAATGTTTTATTTTTTTTTAAGAGAAATGCCTGGTTAAATTCTAAAGGCAGTTTTCCAAAATATAATTTATGAGCATTTGAAAACAACTGGAATGGCCAGTAAAAGCCAATCTGATTTTCTTGTCTGTGGACTCCCAGGGTATACGTGCATAAGGGAGTACAATGGTGGTATTGCTTTCTTTCCCCCCCCCCCGTTCTGCTCAAAATCCCAGCTGTAGGGAATGCCTTTGGCTTATCCAAGGAGCTCTCAAGAAAACACATGCTGTAGTGATGATACAGTTAGGTTTCAGTAAACCTAGACCATGAGAATATCTTTGTGGATAATATGGAGAAATGCAGGGTGAATGATAGCGTGGTGCAGTGATCTTGTGATTGTTTGAGCAGCCATACCCCCTCAGGCCCTCCCCATCACAAAAGGTGACCGTAGGAAAAGGTCAACCATCAGTGCAACCGAGTGAATCACAACTGTTGAAATTTCAGGCATCAGGGAGAGAATGGGAAGATGTTTTTTTGCAAGGGTATTTTTGGCACCCTCTCAAATAATATCAAGTTGGCAACTTCTTGGTTATAGCTCCTGAGGAGACTTTCCCTTGAGTAAATATTTTTAAAGCCACAAAATGAGCTTAGCAAAGAATGAAAAAAGCAAAACAAAGGACTGTTTCATATTTAAGATTTAAATCTCTGTTCTTGGACCAGTGCCGAGTTCTATCAAAACAGTGCTATCCATCCAACAAATCTGTACAAACTATCCTGTAGTGCATATCGACAGAAATGCTGATTTCCAAATCAAAGTATTAATATATAGTTGAAAAACTACTTTATTCTTCTTATATTTCCTTTAAAAAGCTATTTTAAAAGTTATATGTGCCTGATAAGGTGTCATCTCAGAAAAATTTCTCATTTTTACCATGAAGTGAATAGGAAGATGGCTTTATTTTATTGCAATATTTTTACAAGTGGTAAATAAAACTGTAAAATATTTCAGATGACCCAGATGACTGAATGGAAAAATTGGTAGAAAATCAAAATTTCTCATCTTCTTTTCTTTAACTCTCATTAAATTTTTTTATAATGAACATTTCCCTTAAAATATGTATCTGTAGGGCCCAGGAATACACAATGCCTTTTCACTGTGATACATTGCTAGATTTATGGAAATCTGCATCTGTGCACTGATGATTTGAAAGGAGAGAGAAAAAGGCACTTGGGTTCACTGTTTAGGGTGTTACTTTGTTTGGTTGTGAAAATTTAATAAATCCTGCTATGTTGTAGTTCAGCTTTATTTAGTTTTGTGCTCACCCAAACTCCTGAGAATAAACCAAATCACTTTCTCTCTCTAGTGCTATATTAGCTCAGCGTCGTGAATGAAAATTAAATGCGAATGCTTTCATCGCACTATCCCCTTGTTAATTTATCACATGTTTAAACACAGCAACATATTGGAAAACCTTGTTATTTTGTAATCTTCAGATTTTTTGCACAATGATGTTAAGAGCAGAATAATGAGTAAAGATAAGCCGATGGGAAGCACATGGCTACGGGGCAACTGGCAGCCGTCCCACAGCCATTAGTCCGTGGTATCTGGTGAGACTGCTGCAGTCAGCGCACGCTCCAACTGCATGACAGGGCAAGAAAGAAGGAGAAAGGTAGTTTCACAGTTAGAGGGGATGAGTGAAGCCCAGTTGTAGGCTTTAGGCTCTCAAATAATGTATTCTCCCTTTAAAAATGTGTTTTAATAAAATGTATGCTCTGTAAGCAGATTTTTAGTTGAAAATTAATAAATAATAGTAACAACAACAATAATAAAATAATACAGAGTGCCAACATTCAGGAAAGGATAAAGTTAGAGAGGTGTTTTTCAGGATATGGCACAAGAAGTTGTCACAGAGCATATCCAATCAATATTTGTAGACTTGTTTGATGGTGTTTGAGGGCAATTAAGGGAATTAACTTGTTTTGTTGTTGTCCTGATGCACTGAGTCTAGAAATTCTAATCATAGCCAGAGGGTGGTAATCATCCGGGGTTGAATTCATGGGCAGGGGGAGGCACTCAGTGATGATTATCTGCATATGAAGAGAACAATAAGGCAAAGGTGATGGAGGCTCTGCCTTGTCTTCTTTCTTACCACATCTTTTTATACAAATTTAGAGCTCCGACTCATCATGTTTGGTTTTAAACCTGTCTTGAATAAGCAAACGTGACCCAACATGCATTTAGATGACATTTCACAGATGGCTGCATGTAAACCTACTTTATTTAATACGCCCACCCTTGTTCTGGACTTTTCCAACTCTCTATACCTCAACAATCATGTTTCAAAAATAGCTAGTATTGTTTTCATAGATGTTTTTTTACTTCAGCACAATATTGATGAGCTTGATTGCATGTTCAGTCACAGAGACATTTTAAATTGCATTTGCTGGCCCTATCATTCATTTAAAGCATTGACCCTCTGAGGTGCCTGCCCTTCATTCTGAAAAATTAGTTTAAAATCTGGATAATAAATAAAACATAAATGATTCCTGAAGGCCGTTTTTTAGTGTTTGCCCCACCAAAATTCTATTTAATTCTTTTCTGCTTATATACTTCCCCAAACTATATCACCCTCCTATTAAGCAGTTGTGTCCCCCATCTCATTCCCTCATTTCCTTCCTCCCCCCTTTTCCCTCTTCCTTCCTTCCCCCCTTCTTCCCTTCTACCTTTTCCTTCTTCCTTTTTGTTCTTTTCCTTCCAACATGGTGGAGGGTGGTGCCATCTACTGAGATGGGCGAGACTGAGAAAAAGAGCACGTTTTGGAGGGGAAATCAATAGTTCAGGCGTAGACGTGTCGCGTTGGACATGAAGATGAGATCGGTATGTGATTGAACATTATTCAGCAATAAGAAGGAATGAAATCTTGCCACTTGTGACAGCATGGGGGGACATAAAGGGTGTTATGCTCAGTGACATAAGTCAGATAGAGAAATACAAATACCGTATGATTTCACTTATTTGTGGAAAATAAAAAAGCAAAGTAAATGAATAAACAAAATAGAAACAGACCCATAGATATAGAGAACAAGTTGATGGTTGACAAAGGGGAGAGGATTAGGAGGATAGGAATAAAAACATAGTAAAAAAAAAAATTGAAGTGTTTACAAATCTCCAAGTGAAGAGTCAAGGTAGTGGATATATAAAATAGTAGCCCGGAGCAGGGCATTGGACTATAGATATAAATTAATTTGAAAGTCAACAGTGAATTAATATGTTTAAAGCCACAAGTGTCAATAACATTACTTACACAGTAACTTCAGTTGAAGAAGAGAAATGGATAAGGACCAAACCCAGAGCATTCTAACATTTAAAGGTTGGGAAGAGAAAGAGGAAAATAATATTTAAATGTGTTAATACAATTTTATTTTAAACAACCTACCATCCCTGTCGACTTGTTTTTTATTTTAGAGTTGGCATGGGGCATGGTTATCTCTTTTCAGAACCTTTAAAAATTTGCTATCTAAAGTCTGGAGAAAGTGTCTGACTCAAGTTGTTGGGTTCGGTGCTGTGAAGCTGATCCATGTTAATGTTTGAAAGGCCAGTTCTTAGACCATGGAACTCCCCAAGATGAGCCAAGTAAGGTGCGTCATCAAACACCAGGACTACAAAGGTGTCAGTACATGTCAGGTGGAAATATAAAGTGCAACTTAGGAATGAGACTGGAGTGTCTGGAGCTGAGAGTCCTTCACAGGTGGAAAGGTGAACTGGGCAGGCAGTGAGACAAACAAAGGTAATATCGGCGGGGTCAGAGTAAGGCTGTCTGATGTGTGGCTGGTGGGCTGAAGCTTGTTCAAGAACATGTCTACCGAACACATTCTAGCACATGCCTTTTATGCTGTGTTTGAAATAGCCAAACCGTAGCAGACAAAATCTGCCATCCACCTTTTCTGGCACTTCTCATCTTAAAGTGCACAGTCATCTTCTCCTGAACACTCTCACTTTCAGTTTTGGTGGTTAGAGTCATGCCCACTGCTTCCTTCTTTTAAGAGTAAGACTCAGATTCAGATTTTGTTAATATGATTGAGTGTCAACTCCCCACCAGGCAGTGGGCTGGTCACTTGCATATATATCAGCTCCTTTAGAGATTAAATTGTCACCTTGGCCAAGGCAGAAACACATTAATAGCTTATACCGCCATAGTCCAAAAGCCGTGTGTAAATTTCCTAAAGCCTCTTATGTGAAATATTTGCTTAATATTTTTCCTTTGGAATATTTGAAAATTTAGTCCTATGTGATTTAGAGGTGTTGTCAGGGGAGGTCTTCACAGCTAATTTTCTTCTATTATTCAGAGAAGGACACATATGACATAATAGAGCAAGTCACATTGCCAGGGGAAAATAAATTGCAAGCTATGGACAAACAAATAAGAAACCAAGTCATAAAATGAAGGAGCACTGGCAATGTGGCCGACTACTGTTATTATGGAGAGTCCTGAGCCTGGCATTAAATTAGGCAAGTGGGTGTTTGGCTGTGTTATGCTGGCGCTACTGCCTCTGAGACCATGTGTTCCTTTCTGCATTATCTGGATCCTTAAGCCCTGAGATGAACTAGCAGGGGTCAGGGAATTATTTTCAAAATTTTATCAACTGGAAGAACATCTTACAGTTACTCATCTGGGACATAGCTTTCCACCTTTCCCCTTGGCTTCATTTTCCCACTGTACCATACCTTTTCTGACTGCCTTGTCTGATACTGAGACTTCATTGTGTTTTTCTAGTCAGTTCTGCATTAGTTTTCCAGGAGGATGGGTGCTGGTTATTTTATTATGAATTAATACCACATCTTCAAACCAGAACACATAAGTAAATTGATGGTTACTCATTATGTGATGTAGACTCTCCATCACATTCCCTACCGGGAGTGGGCCTGGTCATCCCGAAAGATGAGATGGGCAGGGAGGCCAGCCAAGCTTCTTCAATGGCATTCCCCGTAGCAAGAGGCCAGGAGCATGAGCTTCTACCACTTTCCATCCACCGTTCTCCAGTTCCCTTCCTGCTGGTGTTGCCACTGTGTACCTCAGTTGAATCCATGTAATAGGCAAGTGCATTATTTATTACTTGACCAGGACCAGCAGGAGAAACAAAGCTTCTATGGAACTCAGAAGCTCTGATGTGTGCAACTGAAAGTTAACTCCTTTACATAGAAGTTATATTCTTCCCCTTCAGGACAGTATTCTTTGTCTCTAGTACAAACTTCCCTGAGAAAACTCCCAAGACCAGTAGTTTCCAATTTGGGATATTCATTAAAATAACCTGGGGACGTTATAAAACTCAGCATTGTAAAGCTCCCAGGGACTTGCACACTGCAGCCAGGCTGAGTACCACCACCCCAGTCCTTCTTGCAGGTGCGAGCTAAGAAGATCAGGAGTAAGCTTGCCTCTAATTACCATCTAATTCTTAATTTGCATTTTCTTAGTATAACATAATTACGATCAGATGGGGGCAACCAGGAGTGGAATATGGACAGCTGAGCTTGAGGAAGACTTTTTGCCTCTGCTTGGTAAAACTCTTTCTGTGTTCTTGGCTGCTCTCACTCTTGAGGTTAAAAGAATGCAAACCACTCCATATTTCTGCCAGTTTGCTCTTGTTTTGTTCTTCTCTCCCCACAAGGTCTGGCTCTCTCTCTAGAAATTCTGGCTGATCTACAAACTTTATCCAGAATTTACTGCTTAATGCTTTGATGCCTTTCCCACCTCTTAAATACTTGACTTCCCCCTCCTCTCAATAATAGATAATATTTTACAAAACCGGGTCTGATGGGAAAAGAGAATAAAAGAGACTTTGGGCGATGAAAGGGTTGGCGATGTAGAAAACGTCTGCGCTGTGGTCAATGATAGAGGCTGTTATCACCAGGTGGGGAGAGCTGAAGGTAGCTGGGGCTTGCTGCTCACGAGAGCAGAGGCTGCTTCTGATATTTCTGCTCAAGAAATTTGCGTCAGTGCCAACCAGGCCCTTGACCAGAATTGGCCTCAAAACCCACAGACCAGGCCTCCATCCCTGAAAGGGACTGGCCTGCTTTGACCTGGTGATTTCAAATTAGGCCAAATATTGCTGGCTTCCCAAGGTCTCCAACTATATCTGGGACCTCAACCAATATTCATACTGAAGCCACTTACACCAGAATTCTCTTTGAAACATCAAAGTTAGCTCCTCCCTTATGTCTCAGACATATTCATTTCCATGGTCATCTTTTGCCTGGTGGCGTGACCTGTGCTTCTCATTATGAAAACCAAACTCCACTGCTGCTCCTCTCCAAACTTCGTGATAAACGAGCCCCACTGCACCCGCACTGTCTTTACAGAATGCTCTCCCGTCTTCTTTATAGAAGTAAAACATGGCTTTCCCATGAATGTGTCCAATGCAGGGAACTGCAGAGTTGAAAGATAGTGTCAGTTTACTGCCTTCTCCACAAAATGCACCTATGATTCCATTTTTCTTCTGCCTTTATGAAAAAAATATTCTGTCACTCTGAGGATTTTGCCATCTGGAATGACATCCTCTGTCGCTCCTTATTCCCATCACCTACTTTCATGTTGGTTAGTCCCTCATGTTAAGGAAAAATGTGGGAAACTGTTTCACCATCATCCTCACCAACACAAATCCTACTACTACCTTGGCTATATTTGCAAGGGCACTTTGTTTGCAAGTGCAGAAGGGTGAAAATTTATACTCTATATTTAACATATGCCAAAAGTAGACTTTTTAATATTTTTAAATAATTGATCTTCTTTTGCTCTCTACCCTCCATTTTGCTCACAGTGGGGAAAATGAAACCAGAAAACAAAACCCTCAAAGCCTTCAGTTTATCCTTTTGTAGTACGGAGCTTTTCAAACTTTAGAAAGTATCCTTTATGTTATTTCAGAGTCATAGTTTGGATAAGTGACCATTTAAGTCAAAGTCACACTCTGTCAGGACAATTTCTTCCCCAAGAGGAGCTCTCTTCTCTCCCCTCAAGAGAATCAGGGTACAGGGAGATGTTAATGGTCCTCTGGCATGGGGGCCTGGGCTTTGGTTTCGAGCTTTCCCAGGGCCATTGCTGGTTTTTGTTGTGGTGTGACTAAGCTGATCTTACCCCAGGCACTGGCGTTGGCCATGGTGCCACTCATCACTTCTGGTTCTTTGGAAAGGTGTCCTGGTGTTTGTACAAGTCACTGGCACCCACCACAGATTTCATTCCCACCACAGATTTGCATCTTGTAGCCTCTCAGCGCCCCCAGGCCCACTTCATGTTTACTGGTTCTGTCAGCACCCCTGTGTGCCCTGTGGGGTCAGGACAGGGAACCTCAGCTGCCACTCAGTGCCATGCTCGAGTGTGGCTGCTCAACTTCCAGTTACTACCTTCCTCAGCCTTTTCTAGTTCCTTGTCATGGGTCTCCATACAGATTTCCAACCAGAAACTGAAACACAAGCCCCCTTCTGCTTTTAATTTCCCCCTTCAAATTCTCTGATATCTGTGAGGGTTCTTGCCTTTTGAATCTTCCTTTTTTCTCATTTGTATTTCTCCAGAGTGGCTTCTGCTCCCACACGTTACTGAGATTGCTCTACATAAGGCCATGAGTAAGCTTCTAATGGCCCAAACATTTTAATATTTTCAATATTTTCTTACTGGGCCTCTTGCTTTGTGTGACACTGTCCCAAGTCCTTTATTTTCCAAACATTTTTCTTTCCTGGTTTCCCTCAGAACTTTTTTCTTATTTCCTACAGTTTTTTCCCCTTTAATGCTAGTGTTTGTGGAATTTCTGCCCTTGAACTGTTTCTACTCTTACGTTGCGGCTAAATCCGGGAAGAGGGGACATTCTCCCTGGGTGATTGCTTTCATTCTCATTGTATAATCTGTTGTTTGTACTGCTGCTAAAGACAAACAAACACACTGTATCTACAGTTCTGAACATTTCTCCAAGCTTTAGACTCATGTATTCAATTATCTCCTTGATATTTCCAGGCCTTTCCAACTCAGCAAACTCAGCATGTACAAACTGCACTCCGTATCCTTCCCTGGTTCTCAGGATGCATTTTGCAGTCAATGGACACTTTCTTTTCCCCAGCCCCCAGAGCTGCAGGACCTAGGAGTCATCTTTCACTCCTTTAAGTCTTTTATCTCCTACACTTAGTGAATCACCAGAGCCTGCCAAGTGTCATCCTATTTTATGCAGTATTCCCCCTTATCTATGGGGAATATGCTCCAAGATCCCCAGTGGATGCCTGAAACCACGGGTAGTGCCGAACTCTATGTATAGTATGTTTCTTTTTATACACACAGTAAACTTTACAGCCTGTCTTTGGCATATCCAGACTGCCAGCATCACTACTCTTGTGCCTTGGGGCCATCATTAAATAAAACAGGAGTTACTTGAATACAATCACAGCAGTTCCATGCCAGTGGATCTGATAACCGAGACAGCCACTAAGTGACTAATGGGTGGATTGCATGTGCTGTGTGCATAAGCTGGACAAAGCCTTGCATCACATCCCGGGCAGGATGGAGTAGACGGCAAGGTTTCATGACACTACTCAGAATGGCATGCAATTTAAAACTTATGAGTTGTTTGCTTCTGGAACCTTCCATGTAATACTTTTGGATGTTAGTTGACTGAGACTGCAGAAAGCAAAACCTCAGATAAGGGGGAACTGCACCAGCCTGTCAACTACCTGTCAGTCATCATCTATGGAAGTGCGTATGTACCAGCTGTCTCTCATTTTCTATCTGTCGGTCATCCACCGTGATTGGTCTATGATGAGAATTGGTCCCCCCAATTTATACATAGCTAAGTGTAACTAAAATAAAAATTTAGGTATAAGGTAAACATACATTTTCTAGAAGGGGAAAAAATAAATATGTAGGTTGCAAAGACCCACATTGTTAATTTTGTTGCTATTAGTAAGCCTCAAATTTGTCACCAAAATTTGAGTAGCTAGAGTGAAACTAATACTAGGTCAGTTCCCTAATTCTTTTTATCCGAGAAACCAAAAGAATTTTCAGAATTTAAACTCTGATAAGCTTTATGTCGATAAAGCTTTGCTTATCATTCCCTTAAACTTATAGATTGCCTTAAACTGGCCCTTTTCACCAATTCTCTCTCTTCTAAGATAAATCTCCTTTGAATATTTAATGCTTCTTGAGCATTTTAAAAGCAATATCCTTTCCAGTTGTTCCTGGTCAGGCCGTCCCAAGTGCAGGACCTGCGTCCTCCGTTTACGGTAGCCCCCGCCATCCTTTGTCCTGAAGCTGTGTTTTGTAACCTCATCTCTCCTGAAGCTCAGGTTTCTTTGCAGCTCAGCATTTTAAACCATCAAACTGGATTTCATGCATATCTGTCTGTGTCAGGGATTTTAGCTGGGGTCTAAGTCGTGTTCTCTTTTAGACGCAGACATGCCTAGACAAGTTCGTTTTCCACTGGGGCTGGCTCACCAGCACTTTATTCCATAAAATGATGGGAGAGTCTTTGATGAAGAACCGTGCTGGCCAGTGATGGGATGTCAAAGTGCCATTTACAGTTACTGTTTGTGAATGAAACAAACGTAGCCGTCTTCACAGTGGATGCTTGTCAGCCTCCATCTAGACCTAGAAGTCGATGGCAGTGTCTCCTGGTAGTAAAGCAAGGAGCCCACGCAGCAGAATTTGCCAAAGCTGTGCCCTCCCCTCTGCTGGGCACAGAACTAGCAGTGGTACACCCTTAGGCTGCGGTGGCGCAGAGTCCGGGCTTGGGTGCCAGACAGACCTGGGGTGCATTCTGGCTCTGTTTCTTCCTTCCATACAGTTTCAGCAACTTCCTTTGCCTCCCTGAGCCTGTTGTTTTGAGAATTAAAAGTAAGGCATGTGAAGGAGTTGGCATACGGTAAGTGGTCAATAAATGACAGTGGATGCTATTTTTATTGTTATTATTGCCATCAGGTCAGACATCACCATAGACAGATCGGAGGAAAACAGGATGGAGGAAATGACGAGCAGCATGGGAAATAAAAGGATGGCACAATGGCTTTGGGGGCCTCACGTGAGGCCCCCTCCTGGACTTTGTGAACTAAGTGGGGAAGGGACATCTGAGGAGAGGCTCGGAGAACCGCAGAGCTCTGTGTGATCTCAGGTCCTAACCACGGACTCAGTGTTGGAAAAGCCTTCATATAATATGGACACTTTGTATTAGCTTGATTAGGTTTAGACTGTTTCTGAGTTTGGGCTTTGTCCTTCCAATACCGTATAATCTGTTAATACTCCAAGGTCATACTTGAGCATTCTGTATTTCACAGAATTGACCATTCCCTCTTTCCTGAAATTGTCTCCGTGCTGGACTTCTATAAAACCAGTTTCTCCTGGTTTTCTTCTTACCATTCAAGTCTTTTCTTCTTGATTTTCTTCCTAAAAACTAAGTCCTCCTTCCCCTTCCTGAGGTTTCTCTCTCTTTGAAACTCTTAACTATCCGTATTTCCCAGGACTATGCCAACTCTTTGGTCTTCTCATCTTTTAATGATGTCTGATATAGAAAAAACCCATGGTTTAAAACACCATTTACAGGTATATAATTTGCAAGTATCTTTTTAGAGCCCAGACCATTCTCTAGAGCTAGTGGGTCTATGGTCTATGTACCCACGGTGGCTGCACTAGCAGATGCCTTAAACTGAATTGCTGGGACTGAGCTGCATGTATTGAAACAAATAGGGGGTTTCCATTCACATAGGTGCCCACATGGCCTCTGACATGTGGAAGCACCAGGTCTAGATGGAAGCATCTTGGTGGGCAATGTGCAGACATTGGACCAGAGAGCTAGGTCAAACGATTTCCACCCCTTGTCAGTTGCCTGACCATGGGTGAGTTACTTAGCTCCAGAAAGCCTTCATTTTTGTTGAGTTGAAAATAGGAAGATTGCATACACTTTTAATTTCTTTTTGTCTCTTAGCCCGGCTTCAGGACCTACATATGTTCTTTTGTTATTAAAATTTTTAAACTTCTTTCATTGAGTAATAATCGAAATACATTAGTTTCAGATGTTCAACATAATGATTCAATAATTATATAGTTTGCAAAAATGATAAGTCTCATTAATGTCTGTCACCATACAGTTACAGAATGATGTTTGTGATGAGAACTTTTAAGATCTTTCTTAGCAACTTTCAAATATCCAATGCAAAGTTATTAACTACAGGAGTCATATGTTGTCAGATTTTATAAATTCTCTTGGCGTATTTTATTTTGAGGGGGAAAGGGCTCTGTGTACAATTATGACTGTTGGGTAGTGTCTTTCCTTGGCACTATTTCATTTTAAATTACCTCTTCCCCATTGGTTTAATTCAGCTTTCTAGAACAGGCATTGTTCTGTTACCTTGGAAACCCAGCTTTCACACCACTGGTTAGAATGTCCCAAGGTTGTCCATTATATTCCATAGGCTTCTTACCCTCAAGAAAGCTAGTATCCAACATATAAGAATTAGCCTATAACCTATAGCAATTTTTTACTCATGCTTCAAAATTTGTTGTGGGTTTTCATTCCTAAATTGTCTTATAGATTTTTTTTTTTTTTTGGCATGGAAGCAGAATTTTCCCTGCACAGCTTTGTTCTGAGTGCTAGTCTTTGTGGTCTCTAGCTTTTATGACCAAGAAGTATATTTTCTGTTGATAAAAGAAACAATCCAAATACACTCTCTTCTTTTCAGCCTACCTGCAAGTCCAGGTGGGTGGAGAGACTTCCTCTGGAGTTGCCACTATGCTCAAACAGTGAAATAGGTTGAAAATAGAGAGTTCGAACCTGCCGTCTCCCAATGACGTGAGCCAGTTTTTCCTTTCCTTACCACTCTGCCTTCTTAGGGAGTCTGGATTCCGTGACCTCAGTAGAAAGATGGTGATAGTTCTTCAGACCCTTAATATTAGCCATCCTGATGCTATTCATTGTTAAGTCTTTCTGTTTCCTCTGGCCCTACCCTCTATAAATGTCTGGTGATCTACAGATAGACATGTTTACCTCATTGCCCTTGAAAAAATCACTTCCTTCACTCTTAATTATTACTATATGAAAATATAGACATTGATACGCAAAATAAAACACACAGTTAAAAATAATGTTCCATTGGGATATCCACAGAGTCATAGGCCTCAGTTCCCTCACTTATAAAATGGTACAGGCTTATTACGGAAAGGATCACTATGAAGATTTGATTAGGGAAACAGTTAAACATTACTTTATCCTCAAAAAGGATATGGAAAGAAATAAGAAATGCTGGGTATAAGCCAGATTATGCAACAGGGAGTTTAACAGGTCCAGGGGAGAGTCATCATGTTACCTGTGCCGTGTAAGTGTTCTGTGTTCCCGAAGAAACTGAATGCTGTAGGAGCGAGCACACATGCCTTTTATTTTCAGCATCTCAGCACTTCTCAAGCTTTAAGGAGCTTTCTTACATCCTTGTGAAACAAAAACCTGTCTGCTGCATTCTTTGTCCTTTATAGGCTGTTCTGTCACTGGAGGGGTAAAAGCCCTTTCCGGTTTCGCTTGTTCTCGGCATTCGTTGGAGAGAATTTTTTTCATGTTGTATGTTCACGCTTCCCTTCTCCAGACACCTGGATCCACACTTGGAAGGCAGAGCGGTACTGTGAGGAGAGCACTGCATTGGTTGAGATCCGGGGAGTGAGCTACAGACGCAGTTCTAGGAGTAACTAGCTCGTTAATGTTCACATGCCATTTCATCTCTCTGTGTCTTGTATGTGCTCTCTCTCTCCTTTGTACACCCTGTTCTGTCTAACACAGCCCCTGACCCAAATGTCCACTCAGTCAGTCTCGGACTGAATTGTGACAAGGGCTGAGTGAATAGGTGAGTTTAGTTCTGAAAGAGACATAAGATAAATATTCATAAGGTGATATTATATTCTTTGGAGTTGTAAAAGAAATTAAATCAGGTTGCAATTTATATTCTTCATTTTTATCAGTTGATTATAGCATACCTGGATCAATTTTGATCACATTTAAAGCAAAGATAATTCTCTAAATTATGTTAGAATTAAACATTTATTACTGTTATAAATGATTAAAATTCAATGATTATAATTGCCCACTTTCGTTGTCGTCACTCATCATTAAGGGTTATTACTGCATTGCTTAGGGATGCAAGCTGCCTCGTGTTGACAAAATCTCCTTCAACCACTTGCTTCAACATTTGTAGAGACAGCAGTAGGAGAAGGCAGTGTAAAAATATTACTTACGAATGCTTATAATCCATTTTCATGATGAATCGAAGAGATATCTTTTATTTAGTGGCCAAGGTTAGCCACAAAACTAGGAAGTTTTTTTTTTTAATTTAAAATTATTCTTAAATAAAAGGTTATATTCCAAAATATATTTGCATGAATATCCAACAAGCCATAGAGGGATACCACAGAAATGATGAGGGATACATAATCTTCCTTTAGTACTACCTAATTCAACCAGTAATATAAGAGGATGCCATAGAAATGATGAGGGATACATGCCTTCTTCCTTAAGGTGATCTTCCTAAATCCATAAGAGTTGTTGAAAAGTATCTTTATTTTCCCAGGAATAACTCTTTGTTCCCATGAACAGAAAGAAGATTGTTCTTTGAAGGGCACTGAAGAAAATACACTGTACTGGTCAAACAAATTTGATTCCCACAATGAATATATTGAGCATGTGAATAATTCTTTTCAACCCTTCAGTACGAATTGCATTATGACCTTATTTAATACCCATGATATTGCAATAGTCCTCAATAAATAACACTATGACTTTTTTCTGCCTTAAAGGCAGGCAATAAAAGTAGAATCTGATATATAGTTAAAGAAAAAGAGAGAGAAAGAAATGGACAGATCTTTTGGCCTTGGTCCCCACTTTTTCCAGCTTTCCCTTTAATCCCCATCCTACCTCACACCTTTGGGCCAGCAGGGATTGGTATGGTATAGCTCCAGACTGAGGCTCTGCGCAGGATTTATCCTGAAAAATAATAATTGCTGGGATAGTTTGTCCAGAATCACCCTTCATGAGGACCTCCGGGAAACTAGAGTATTACACTCACTTGACAAATATTTATTAAACACCTATTGTGTACCAGACACAGTGCCACTTTAGGAAACAGGAACCTTTATGTAATGTACCTATACAATTTGGGGCTACCCAGCATTCCTGTGTAGCTCTCAATAGCATCGTAGTTTTATTTTGGGGAATTCTCTCTCTGTCAAGGGTGTCATTTTACAGGGCACAAGAATCCAGAGTTGTGCCTCTTACAGATCCCGGCAAGGCTAGCAGCTACCTCCTCAGCCTCGTTTGCTCAGGAGAAGTCACATAACATTGTTCAGCCAGTTGGAAGGTCTTTCCTGGTCCTTTGATACTTAGTTGAATTAAACAAAGAAATAATCTTTGGCACTCACTCACAATGACATGGATGTCCCAAATATGAGGCTGTTGCTGGGATAAATCTTTCTCACCCTTCCAAACTCTCTTTCTTGTCCAGAACAAAGCCTTCTGTCAGTTCAGTGAATATATTAATCCTACCCTCATATTCTTCCAATACATTTCTTATGTTTAAGTGAGGCAGAATTTGTTTCAGCCAAGGGCTGTCCCTGATGCACCCCAGCCCAGAAATAATGACTTCTCTGGCATCCTCACAGATCCAAGGACAAAGAGTAGCTTTAGATTGCTTCAAGTGATTGAATATCCCCCTGCCTGTGGTCAGACCTGAGGGTACCCAAACTGTACCAGACTCTGGGTGGTGAGGGGTCAGAGTTTCATGGGTGTCATAAGAACTTAGGCAAATGACTGCAACAGACTTGTTCTTAATACAGAAGACAAGGGAATAGGAGGCTCTGTGCTATAAAAATTACCAGCAGAGGGATGGAGGCAGGGGTGGGACTGTACCTTACGGGCCAGTATAAAACAAAGAAGAGCAAAGCACAGCTCAGCCCCAGGATGAGAAGGGTCTTAGGAAGTGAACACAGACACTGCAATATTTTCCAGATAGGATAGAGAGAGAAAAAGGGAAAATGCAATTCCCACAAGTCTTGAGAGGGTTGTGTGGGAATGTAAAGGAGATAACTGCCAAATGCAGAAGTGAAGTGCCCAAGGCCTTGTCCCCGGGGAACCCACCAGCCTGTTAGCAATCATGCTTTCTTGGGAACTGTTTGGTTCCACAAAAGGCTCCCCTTATCTGCCCACACACAGGCACTACAGGCCTTCCTTGTCCTAGGCCAGACCCAACAGTGGTTGTGGGAATGAGTCCTTCCATCTTCAGTGGGTTTAAGTGTGTGTGTGTGTGTGTGTGACAGAGACAGAGTGACAGGAACAAAGACACAGGGATGGACAGACAGTGAATGCATGTGAGAGAGAGACAGAGCGAGATGGAGAGTAACTTCTCAGAACTCCAGTCTCTTCCTTAGAAAACGCCCTGTGGAGTTTCTTCCACATTCAACATATTTGCCTCTTCCTTTAGCTGTTCCTTTTGATCCTGTCTCCAGACCTTTCCTTTACCCTTTGGGGGGCTTAGACATACTCAATTCTTGCTCATTTCTTCTGCTACCTAAGTGATTATCCTAACATATTATTCAGTGAGAAAGCTATTCTGGAAATCTAATTTTCCTACCAAGAATCACAGAGCCAATTTGGGAGCTTCAAACATCTGTAATACCAGGAAAACTATAGAGACATTGAAAAAAAATCCTCGGATATATACAATTCTCAAAACCATAAAGTTTCCAAAGTAAATGCCTTCTCCTTTTAGGTATTTTTGTCTCTTCAGGACAGTCTCACAGTACCTTCTCCTTACTATTCTTTTCAAAGTATTTTTTTGCAGTTACTGATTTTCAGCCTGGGTGTCTTTTCAAAGATGCTTTTCTGAGGACTGTTGATTTCAGCCTTTTCAGCTGCATGAGTTATGCAAGTGTGAAAACTTTTTTCACTCTAAAAAAAGCTCTCCAGCCTATATTTTGTACTCACCATAAAGGCAAAAGGATAAAGAGTTAAGTTGGGTATTATTGGTGGAGTCTTTGCAAGGAAAGGAAGTGCTAAGAAAATGGATGTCCCAAACCAATGTCACCGTCAAAGCTAGGCATGAAGGACTGAGGGCAGAACAAAGCCTCAAGTTACGCAGAGAACTACATCTTTTATTGCACTTATATTTACACTTTTTATTGGCATTGCCTTTTTTCCCCTCTTCTTTAGATATTCAAGGGAACACAGAAAGTTATACTGTGTAGACCAGGAAGAAGTTACATAAAGACCTAGGTATACAATGTGTCTGCAGTATAAAATGAATATATATCAAGTTTTAAAGTTTTCTTTTGGTCAATCAGTATTAGTTCTCCAGCAAGTGCATTGCACTATGAGTACTCACTCCACTCCTCTGAGAAATTTAGGATCTAGAGGGAATTTAAAATTTAACTCCTCTTTTTAAATACAATCTCTGCCTATGTCTCAGTGTGTGTATGTGTGTATATACACATATTCAAATGAAACCATAAACATATGTGAGGCTCAATATATATGAACCATCACTTAGGAAATTTCTAGGCATTACTGAATACCCCGATGTCTCTTAGAAACAAAATGTCTGTTTCTAATAAACATATTGATATAAATGCCAAATGCAACAAAATGTCACAGGCAAGACAGAATGATTGAAGAGTTTGTTGACTATTTTACCAGTGGTTTTTCCATCTCCAGTATTGCCTCTATTGATGGAGAACATGTGTCCTCTCACACTGGACTGCGGAATGCTTCATTATCAGAGGTAGAACCAGTGCAAAGATGTACCCCTGAGTATGGACACCCTCCCCCTTGTTTATCAGCAGAACTGATCTCTTGGTCTGGTCTCTCCATGGTGGCCATTGCAAAGTGGGCATGACTTCCCAGCCTTAGACTCATGAGGTTCTCTTACTTTTCCAGTCTGTCTCTTTATCAGTGAGGAGCATTCAGCTGCAAGTAACAGTCTGATATATCTCCCTTAGTCTCCATGACTCAGCAGTGAGAATCTTCTGGATGTTCACCTTGGGTTCTAGTCCTCCAATTAAAAGATCTCCTCAGTATTAATTCAGAGAGGAAGGCAGGTATAACTCATCATTTTATAGCTTGTCACACATAATTTTCAACTTTATATTTATGTACTTTCTCTGCTTTTTTTTTTAGCTAATATTTTCCAGCTTCAAAGTATGCCTTTTTTCTTTTTCCTTCTCTATGGCTATCTGTTACAGAATTTAAAAGGGAGAAAAAAAAATCTGTTTATCTGCTGACGCTTGGTTATCTTCTCTAATTCTAGGATCTGTAAGCCCCTGCCAGGATAGTGTGTGATGTAGGGCATCTGTGTTTTCTTGTTTCTGCGAGCTGCTTCACTTCCCATGAATGTTTATTTTTCATTATAGAGGTCATTTTCCAAAGATGTTTGTCACTGTTTTTAAAATCATGTTTTAGCATGTTCATAAAAAAGAACAGTTCTGAATTCAATAGAATTCAGATAGAAGAAAGAGGTATTTTTTTTTAAAAGATATTTCTCATTACTTATATGTTACCAGTAAGTTGGGAGGCATGAAATTCTCCATTTAGATTTTACTTACATCTTAACAACTGGTTTATAAACAATTAAAAATGCAGGTAAACTGGTAAGTTATTCTTGTTTAATGGTGCTATATGATGTTTACAAATTAATAATTTGCCACCAATATAATGTATTCCATCTAGCGAATAATCCTGAATATTTCTGCAACCCAAGATGAAGAAAAATTATATGTAAATGAAAAAATAATGTCTTAGTTTTGAAATGGGTACTACTTTTATCTTATTTACAGTAGAGATCTTTCTCATTTGAATGTTAATTGTTCTTTCTTCTCCCATCACTTACTCATCTTCAATTGAACTATCATTGCTAAATGAATTACTGGCTCCTATACTACACTGTCCCATTGTTTTTGATTACCTGAAATCAAGTGCAGGTGTTATAATTGGTTCTCAGTTGGGAGGTTCATGAAGTGGCTAGTGTTGAAGAAAGAAATATGACTAAAGAAGAAGATCCAAAACTGCTCACTATGATAACTTAATATTTAAAAAATTAAGGCTCTTTAAGTATGAGAGGGCATCTTTATACCCTATTCCTCAACAAAAAAGCATTCAAAAGGACTTCCAGAAAGAAGAGAAAGATATCATATGCTTCCTTGTCACATATGGGCTTTAAATCTTGTCGGCAGATCTTTATAGTGAAATGTAGGAGGAAAGAACAAGTCATTATTTCTCTGCCTCTTGTTCTGAGAGGATATATCTCATATCAAAGAACTTCGCAAAATAGCTTGGATACTGATTGAAAAGGCAGACTCAGAGTCTAGAAATGCAAAATAACAGCCCATATGCCAAACCACATGCATTGTAAGGCTTGATACTTCTGAAGGAAGATTTAGAAGGTGACAAAGAATTTCAGATTTGGAACCCACAGAGACATCTGGTATCTTAGAACTTTCCACTCTCCCTTGGCAGATATCTCAGCTAATGTTCCCACCTTGGTCAGAGTGTATAATTCTTTCTTAAGCTTATGCTAATTTTAACATATTCTCCCTACACCACTGTTACTGTGAAATGACCCTACTCTCAGGATCAACCATTTAGCTTTAGCACTGAGATCATTTAGCAATTTCTTAGAAGACTAAAATAAGGGGGTAGGATTTCTTTAACCTAATGGGTACACCATCAACTTTTTTCCTTTGGTGGCATTTATGCGTATTTCTAACACTTGGCCTTCAAACAGATGCACGTCAAAAAATGGCAGATGAATCAAAATGTGGAAAAAGCATTGCATTTCAAGTAGTGTATCATCAGTGTGCATGTGGTGGCTCCTTGGTATCAAGTAGATAGCACCAAAACTACCCTGAGAGGTGTCCTCATTATGCCGCTTGCTTCTTAAAACCAGCAGCTAGAAGCTGGCCTGTGTCTACTTGAAGAATTCATTAGTTTGGATCCACATTTGCCCAATGTTGATAGTAGGATGGGATGGGTGCTTGAAGAGACTGGTGAGGCTTTGAGACGATTACTGTGAAGAATGTACTAAAGGGTGCCTACAAAGATTCTTGAGTAGCAACAAGGGCTCACTTGAAATTGAGTATGAATAGTTAGCTATTCAATAGTACGAATAGTTAGTAGAATCAACCATCCCTATTTAATGACACTCAGCACCAGTGTCATAGAATTGTGTTCATTTTAGAAAGGGATCATCTTATTGAAATCTCCACTGCCAGATGAGGAAGCCAAGGCACAGATAAGCTAAACGAGTTGCCTAAATCTACATGGTGGATGGCAGAGCAATTCTAACTTCTAGACCACATCTAAGGATAGTATTTATAGAGATTTTTGAATTATGAGTAACTTTAAAATAATTTAAATTTGGAAATGTCCAAGGATTCTATCATTTATGCTTTCAAAGAGAAGATCTTGCTAGAATTCGATCAAAATAATTTCTTGTATTTGTGGCACCATTTGAACAACTGTGTCAAGTCTTGTCAGAAAAGAAAGAAAAAGTGGCAAAATTGGAAACGAATGTACCATCAATCCACCTGACCAAAGGTTACAATTGGTGTGGGTTCTCTTTAGTTTTCAATATGTATATCTGCATTTATCAATCAATAAGTCAATTGATAAATTTAATTTTACCATGTTGTAAGTTCATGAAAGAATCTCCACTTTCCTGAGAACACTTCAAGAAATAGAATAAAGAGTTAGTAGTGCCAGAATCCCTGTTGGACCACCAATTGCCACCATGCCACTTGCATAGCTGAAATACTGTCGAATGCACGCATTTACTTCATCCTCTTGTTACACTGTGTGAGGTCTAATATTATTTTCCCTCCTTAAACAATTTGGAAACTAAATCTCAGAGAGGTTAAACAGATCATTAGTGGCTAAACCTAGTTCTTTCTTATGTATTCTAGTTTTTACGCCTATACCCTAAGTAAGTTGTGTATCTGACCTAATGACTTTTAAAGAATAATGTTGATGATGCTTTAAATATTGAAAATAGTTCAAGATCAATTTGTCTAAGGAAGTTTTCTTTGAACAAATTGCTCTCTATGCAAAAGTCTTTCATGAATTTGGCCAGCATTTGTTACGAACTGATAACTGCCCTGGAGACATGTTCAGTCTGAAGTAGAATTGACAAGTCGTTCATTTGACAACTTGTTCAGGAAAATGAGTCAACATAAACAGGAAATAAGGTAAGTATCACTTACACCTGGATATTCCTCAGGGCCCCCTAAAATAGTCATTAATGGTTTCTGGCTCAAAGAGTAACTAAATTTTGCTGCATTAGTAGAATGTTTTCCAATAATGCCCAAGTGGACAAATGTAACTTTAATGAAAATAATGAACATCACATTAGAAAGGCATAGCGGACACACAACATCCAAGCACTGTTGAAAAGTCTAAGCTTGCAGAACTGTAGAACTGGCCCAGCAGAACCTTCTTCTTCAGCAAGTTTCACTGACACTTTACTTATGCTTCTTATTCACAAAGAAACACAACATAAGGTAGTGCCATTCAGCTACTAGCACTTCCTGGGAAAGATAGGTAAAAGAATTATTGGTCTCTTATTTCTCACACATTTTTTATGGTGTAAACCACCAATTAGTGAGGATTATTGGAGCCTCAAGCTGGCACTTTTGTAACAGAAAACTGATGGGAAACCTACTTTATTTGGCTTTTTTGGTCCTTTCTGAAGCTTCAAATGGCAATTTTAACTAGACTGGTGTAAAGACTGGTGAAAATGCAGTCACTTACTGCCCCTTTTCTTCCAGCTGACCCCCTTCGTACTTTTACATCCCTTGTTTGAGCACCGGTGAACATTAGAAACTGTCTTGTGTGGCTGACACGAAACCTGGTTTGTTTTCTAACACGTGGTGCGTTCTGGGTTACAGTGCAAGTCATAATGGTTCTCAGTGCAGCGTTAGGGTATGACCTAGAGACTCTCTTGTAATAACAGTAATATGGAAGGGTGTTCTCAGTGTGAAAAACACTTTGTGAAATAGATATTCCATGCAATATCTCCTTAATTAAAGTTTTAAAAGTTATTAGTTATTATTTCTGGGAATTTTGATCACAAATATTTATATATATTTTAGGTATATATTTTTAAATTTCTACAAGAATGAGCCACATTTAAAGTTAAAAACTACAAATATTCCTTTCACTAAAAGAATAAACAAATAACCAAGTAACTATAAAAATTAAAGCATAGAAAAGGAAATCTCCTTGTTCAAGGCAATAAAAAATATTAAAACATATTGTGGCTCAGAGAATGTGGATGTCTTAAAAGAGGGATGGTGGTAAAAGTGACTTTAGACTTCTCTGATGGGTGTTACAGAATAGTGAGAGGAGAATAGTGACTTAGAAAATGCAAAAACAAAAAGTAGGCTAGAAATAATTTTAAGAAAAATAAACATTGAAATACTATTATTATCTCTAATGATAAAGTACCTCTTTTCTAACATGGCAACTGCATTGATCCTGTACTTTCAAAACACAGGGAGTATGAATAACCTAAAACTCAGAGGTATGAATCAAGTAGAATAATAATACTTTATGTTTATGAAGTCTTCACTTGTCTTTATTATTACTATTTTCTCACATAGGATGGTTTATACAGAAAGTGTTTTAATAAGTAGCATCCCATTTGATACGTGTGGGGTTATAAGATAGACAGAGGAGTTACTTTTACCCATTTAAATAAAAGAGGAACATACTCCAAGAGGGCAAATGACCTGCTCAGGCTGAAACGGTAGATTGATGTCTTTGTATAACTTGATGGTAAAAGTACCTGTTTACATCTTTGTGAGCAGGCTTGAACATTGCCTTTTTCATTCTCTTCCTGTCAACTAAAATGTTACCCTTACTGTTGATATAATTATGTTTTCAAATCTTACTTTATTATTCAAAGTCTTTTAATTAAAAGCAAAGGTCATATTTAAAATACTTACTGGTCAGCATAATGTGGGAAGCAACTGGTCAGAACGGTTCCTGGAAGGGGCACTAATCCGTCAAGGTGTCCCACAAATAAACAGCAGGCCCCGGTAGGCGTGATGTAGCTGAACATCAGTCCCGGGACAGAAACCCAGCTTACACTGCTTCAAGGAATTCAGGGTAATTTTTTGACACACATATCTCCGCTGTCCAAAGGTGGACTTGCTTAGACGCACAGGACCCCAGGGCTCAAAAAGTGTTGTTTCTCTGTCTCTTATTCTTCTCTTTGTATTGACTCCGTGTTTAGAAGGACTCTCGCTCTGTGGTACAAGTTTATTTATAATGGCTCCAGATTTACATCCTGTTTCCTCAGTAAAAATGAGTCTGTCCTTCAGTTGGCTTCTCAGTAAAATTCTCGGGACTCACTTCGAACTGGCTCTGATTGGTGGCTCGATCTGTGGCAGAAGGAGTGCGACGCAGTGGGCACCGGGCTTGGTGGCAGCTTCCTGCCGAACCACGGGACTAAGAGCGGGCCCGGCGGGCTCCCAGAGAGAGACCAGTCAATGACAGATGGTAAATGTCCACTCCATTCTCACTTTCCTCTGACCTCTCATACAACTTTATTACTTTAAATGCTTTTCTAAGTTATAGAAAAGTATTCTCATGTAGGAAACGTGATAGCTAAAGTAAAATCTAGGAACAAAATTTGTAAAAGAAAGAAAAATACAAAAATAAGTCATGCTGCTGAATTAGAAATGAAGAAAAAAAGCATGTGTATGGCAGCAAGATTTGCAGAAAATAATGAGGCGGTGAAGAGCTAGGCCACTTACTATGACTAACAAACAGCCAAATTGATTTTATTCCAACCCTCAACATCTTTAAATTTTTTCTCTATAAGCCAAATTGGAGCCACATGTTTTATAATGGCATTGTAAGACAAGATCAATAATTACAAATAAAAGAATTTGTTATAGTGTTACCAGCTTAAATTGAAGGTGAATTCTTCAAAGAGTATTCTCATTTGCTTTAATCACTATGGGAACATTATTAACTAAGCACCACTTTAATTTTTCCATTTAGGGATTTTTTTGATCACATAAGTATTATGAATTTGCAACAAAAACCTACATGTGTGCTGGCTTATAGATACAGATTTTTAGGAGAGGGTTTTTTCCTCCTTCACCAAATGCAAAGGCTGAGTTAGAGAAGTTTCCTCACTTTCTCGTTCTGTGTGGTAGATTTGTTTCTGATTCATTGTTACACTGGGTGGGTAGCCTGTGGGGTCACAATTTGCCTTGGATCCGTAATTATGTTCCTAACTCATGAGGGCCCAAGACTCCACCTCCTGTTTCCTGGGAGTCTCAGAGAAATTGAAGTGAAACTTCATGGTTTTGAGGGGAGCGGGGGAAATTGTCCCTTCACTTTTAAAATTTCAATGATCAGTGAGTTTTGAGGACCTGCAGGTTCTTTGCTTTTGTGACAGTACAATAATGTGCTAAAAATATTTTCACTACCTCATATCCAGCATTTTTAATTCTTTCAATGAGTACATCATTCGGTGTATCTTATCTGTCACCATGTTAGAAAATAAAATGATATTTTCTTCATTTTTATGTTTTCAGATCTATAATTTCTCATCTATTTTGAAAATAATTATTTTATCATTTGTATCCAGTAATTCTGAAATAAAAAATAAAGTTTAAAAAATGATCAAGGCCTTGGTGTATTTTGAACGTGTGTAGAGCCAACAGAATTTCCTTATGGATTCAACAATGGTATGTGAGGGAAAAGATGTTTCCAAGTTTGAGGGCCTAAGCAATGACTTTCATTCCAGTGTGCAATCTCGGGTTTAAAACCCAAGTTATGCATATAAAGTTACTTCTAATAACATGTATCTTCTTTAAAGTACTATCACTGATATTTGTATTCAGCTTTGTGACCAAATTTATTATGCTTATGTAGCACTAAGCTATCTTTCACATTATTTCCATGTCTGACCTCTGCCCACAATGTTCTACCCTATATTTTGGTATTTACAGCTTCCAGCTGCACATGGGACAGAACGTGTAGGCAGTGAGAACAAAAGGACAAGACATTTTGATTTCTTCTGTCCACCCATATAGTAGAAAGATAGAGCTGCTTAGTTTTCTGCTCAGTGTAAACTCTGTGTTTTTGAACTAGGGGAAAGTCACCAGATGAAAAAGTATCATCTACCCTTTCTAGTGGTGTAGCAGGCATAGGTCACTGCTTTGATTTTTCAGTCTGGTTTCTTGGACCTTGCAAGTGAATAATTTTTCCTGATTCTGAAAGCAGATTAATTATCAAGACTTGTTTTTGGTGTCCTTTCCTTCCTTCCTTCCTTCCTTCCTTCTTCTATGCCTTTATGCAATCTAGTGGAATATGGTACAAGGTGTGTCAAGGGTGGTTGGTTAGTCAATTTCAAGTTGGGATTCAACAGCTTTAAATTTAAAACTAATATAACAAACTGCCTGAGTTGAAGAAGACACCTGCTGAGAATAGATTAACTTATAAAAAAAACGTTATCTCCATTGGACTCAGCAGTGTTCTAACATCTAATAATATTTCAAAATGGCACTATTACTTTCATATATAATTATCATGTGGAGCACCCGTGGGAAATTATGTCTTGTGTGACATCATATATAACACCTTACTTGTTTCTCCTGAATAGACATCCAATTTTTGTTTTGTTAAACAGAATTTAAAAGCAAAGTTATGCCCAGGTATGCAAGACCCATCTTGAATCTTAGTGGAAGTATATTGCTTTCATGTAGACCCAGAGAATTAAGAAGCTCATTCAGACATTTAGGAGGTAACATTTGAACTGTGTGATATTGTGTTTTGTGGGCAACATTCTGCTTGGCCTCAGTTGTTCTGTGCATTGTCCTATTCAGGTGTATTTATAGAAACTGCGTCTGAGCTCCTTACACACTTCAATGGAACAGCAAGAAACACAGGCCCTGTGCAATCCTTAGAATAACCTCTCTAAGAATACAGCTTTTATTATATATATATATTTAGATAGATAGATAGATAGATAGACAGACAGATGAGGTCTGTTCAGAAAAAGTTGAGCCATTGTTAATATAATGAGAAGGTTTGCACAAAATCAATATAACCTGTCAGCCAAGGAGAGTGGACTGGAGTGCACATGCATGAACAATGATGACTTCACTGTACTAGTCAGTGGGGGTGGTAGATGCTGCTGAGTGAGCATGTGTACTGTGAGGGCATCACATTCAAAATGACTGAGTGGAACAATGAATCTGCATCAAATTTTGCATTAAGCTTGAATATTCCTCTGTGGAAACTATTTGGATGATTCAGAAGGCCGCAGCTATGGGCAACTGGTGATTGATTGGCAGCTTCATCATGACAATGTGCCCTCTCATGTATCACGTCTGTGCAGAGTTTTTTGGTGAAACATCAAATTACCCAGGTGACTCACCACCCCCACACCCAAATTTGGCGCCCTGCAACTTTTGGCTCTTTCCAAATTTAAAATCACCTTTGAAAGGGAAGAGATTTCAGACCATTGATGAGATTCAGGAAAATACAACAGTGTAGCTGATGGCAACTGGGAGAACTGTGTGAGGTCCCAAGGTACGTACTTTGGAGACTGAGGCATCATTGTCCTATGTACAATGTTTCTTGCATCTTGTATCTTCTTTAGTAAATGTCTCTAGTTTCCATATTACATGGCTGGATACCTTCTGGACAGAACATATGTATCATATATATCTATATCTATATGAACAGTCAGTTCCTATATGCAAGGTGGGGCAAAAGTAGGTTTACAGTTTTTCATATGGAAAATAATACAATAATTAATGAATAATAATACAAGAATAAAGCGTTTCACATACAACTGTAAACCTACTTTTGCACGCCCCACCCTGTATTTCTGTATGTGTTTTTATTCCTATGTTATACATAGGAACAGTAAGTATTCTGGTATGAGTCTTTGGAAACAAAATAACATTGTCTCTTTTTAAATGTTGGACAAGGCCAGTGCCAGCCCACCAGGAAGGCTTGGAAGCCTGGCCATCTGTCAACAGAAGGGAAGGAGTGGTACCAACTGAACGGGAAATGGTCTTAGACTGAGGGAGTTTTTCTTAGGATATTCTAGTCATCCTTCGTGAATTTTACTTCACTGAAAAATATAAACAAATGCTGTTTTTTATACTTTGTCCTACTTAAGCATGGCTTCATGATGCTGCAATGAAGATTTTCTTTTCTGGGCGGTTGTGGGTTGTCCACATTCTGCTGAATGATATTTTAATATGATTTAAACTTAATAGGGCCAGTAAGTCTGTAGCTGTAGACATAACTTTGTTATTCTCAGGCTAACTTTTAAAAATAGTTCCATATCTGATGAAATTAACTGGAAATAGCCACTCATCTAGAAAATGTTAACAGCAGAAGTAAGAGAAGAGTGGTAAAGGATAATAGTTTACTTTTATTTCTTCTTCCCCAGGAAGGGAAATGTGGTTAAAAAAACTGGTTAGGTGACAGAAGTTTTAGGCCATCCTGCGACACCGTTTTCTTGGTCAAGCTATGTTACTTCCAATACAAGTGTATTTCTAAGCATCTTCTGTACTTAATTCTCTTTTCTAGGTAGTACGAGAAAATTAGACAACAGCAACAAACAAATCTTAAAAGAGCGGCAGAATTGTTATGTTCTGTTCAAACCACAGAAAATAATCAGAATCAATTTGCATTGTCATACTTGCTAAAGAAATTAGTTTATCTTGTGGGAGTATGGAGACTAATATTTTACAATCTTTCTGCAGAATGTAACTCATTTTCTAAAATGAAAACCAAAAACACCTAAATACTAGTGTTACAGATCCCTCGATGTTATTTTTATTGTGTTCTATGAGCAGTTTGCGTAGCATTTCACAAACATCTTTGAACCTCTGTAACTTCTAGGGTAAAAAGTTGTGGCTTTTCAAAATTACACTTCAAATACTTAAAGCCTAATGACTAACTCACCTAATGTGCACACTATATGCCATTGGACACGGTGTAGCTAACTCTCTTTTGTCAATATTAGTTGAAAGGGTTGTGGAAAGGGAGTAAATTAGACTAGATGTTTTTAAACAATAGAATTTATAGGAATAACTTGTATTTACCTTTGGGAAGCGTTTGAGGTCCATGCTTAGAAAAAAAAGGCTGTTTATTTCTCTTGTTCCTCAGTCCAAGTCTCTGTTGGTGCTTCTCCCAGCTGTCATGGCCTCGTAACCTGCTGAGGTCTCAGGTGGGGAAGCCTCGGTTGCCCAGCTGTTCTAGAAAATCTGCAGAATTCATTATCTATCTGTGGGCAATGTAGAGGTTATCAGCATAGCCTTCTTTTAAGAAAACCTATGCTACAAAGTCCGACTTGTGAGGCAATCTTGTAGATCATTATTCACGCTATCAAGGGTTGGGGGAAGGCTTGACAAAGGGAATTACCCTGAGATTTCTACAAAAATCAATCTCCCATGTGCAATAAAACACAAATAGACTGTCACGTTATTTTTGACAGAATTTTCAAGAGGGCTTATTGAGAAAGTAAATTGAATTCTTCCTACTCATTTTTTTAGGAAAGGAATTTTTATTGTAATTGAAGAGATCCTCAAAATTTTTATTCCTTACAGTAGTTTTCTGTCACTCAGATCTTGGGCATGGGTTTTAATTCCAGATATTAAATATTTATTAATAGTCATTCCCCTATTGAATTGTTTGTATTATCACCAAAGGAAAGATTTTTGTCTAGGAAAGTGATGTTTTACAACTTTTTAGTGGAACGATTTACTGGTTTATAATATGAAAACAAGAAACCTGTGGAATTTTGGATGGCTACTCTTACAAATGTTACTTACCCTTTTAAGATACTGCCTCCCACATCATAACTGATTTTATTCTTTGTGTTCATGGGCTCATGTGCATGTACACACACTTGCAGACACACCCATGCTTTGTGTAGTTATTGCAGTGGGGATAACAATGCTATATTTCCTCGGTTTTAAAGGGAGATTTTCATATCTAAAATTTTAATATTGATGTATCAATGAGGCCTACACGTGACAATGTGAACTATAGAACTGGGTCTTTTATTAGCAGTTGCTAGATTAGAATGCTTTCTAAAGCGAGGTTCAAATTTCTTCTAAAGCAAAGAGAGTTATTTACCTGCAGTTAAAGCACGGGAGCTCACCTGCAGACTGCTGCACTGATAAATGTCAGTGCAGCGGAGTTCTGTTTGCGTCAGTCTACTCCTAAGCACATTATTTTTCTCTTTTGCTATTCTTAATGCTCAATTAAATTCTTCAGTGTCTTTCTCCTTCAGGAGAATTACTTGAACATAAAATTAGTTCCATCTGAAGCAAGACTACATTTATCTGTTATTTCTGGGCTGCATTTGTATATTTATATACTAATTTAAAAATGATTCAATAATGAATTTGCAAGTCGTGACATAAATTAATACCATTAATGCACTGAAATATGTGGTTACATGAGTACTGATTTTTAAACCAGGGTTATCTTTTAATGGTTTATAATCAAGATTTGTTTTAACTATAAAATTCTATAGTATATTCTCTCTGAATCTATTTTCATATTTACTTATGCTACTAAAAAGAAACCACACTAAATGACCAAAAATGGATTTAACATAAAGACTCAGAGGTAGAGCTATGTAAGTTGGAGATATTAGTAAAAAATGCTTGCCAGGTGTATTAAATGTTCACTTTCTACAATATTTAGTGTTAACAGAGAAGAAGTAGAAAAAATAATGTAATAAAGAGCCATCCATCACTGAAATAAACTCTCTCTGTGAGAGATCATTTTGGAA
>VMDR010004434.1:0-60196 GCA_007922815.1 Macrotus californicus | reverse complement strand
AAAAAAAAAAAAAAAGAAAATGAACAACCTATTAAAAAAAAAAAAAACACATCTAATCCTCACAGTAACCATAAGGCCAGGTGTTGTTATCTCTTTTTGACAGATAAGAAAAGGAGGCACAAGTAACTTGCCCAAAGTCACACCATTTTATACTTTGCAGAGTCAGAATTTGAACTGAGGTAGTCTGGACTCAAACCTGAGCCACTGACACTCAGAGAGGTTGAGTGACTGGTCTAGCGTCACAGCGCTGAGAATTTGGAGGGCCAGGATGCAGGCTGAGGAACGTCTGATCCCAAAGCCCAGCTCCCGCCTCCCATCAGAAGGGTGGTGTCCATGGTCCCCGCCCCTAACTTGGGATGCAGAAGAGGTGGACAGTCTACGCTTTCTTCTGTAATTCCTTGTCCAATTTTCTGTTTCTTTCATAGGTGACCCTTGATGAGTCATCTTCTCCCTGTGGATTCCAGGCTGTCACTGAGAATTAAAAAATTCCCCACCCCTTAGCCTACCTAAATCACCTTTCTTCAAAGGACAGATATGATGAAGTACCCTTCCAACTAAAACTGCCATGATCAGGTACTAACCTTTATTCCCTTTGAGAATTCCTAAGTGCCAGTGATTTCTGTGTATTAGCTCATTTAACCAGCATATGCTAAGTGCCTGTTGGATATAAAGTGTTTCCCAGCCCTCAGAAAGAAGGCAGTCTGAGAGGGCAGGTAAGGCAGGACCCTTAACTCTTAGTCAAGGTAAAAAGTAATAGGAGCCTTAAAATTAGAGCAGATGAATATTACAATGGGAGCTGGAGGGCTAGAGGGTCCTGGAAGGCTTCCTAGGGGAGGAGGACCAGAACTGGGATCCTAAGATGCACTGGATTTGGGCACTTCCTTTCTTGTAGAGTCTCAGCACTGCCTTTGAAAACCCTGCGGATGTGAGGATGTAGAAGGTTGTGGAGACGAGACAGACTCCGTGTCATGTCTGGAAGTTCGATTTTCCTTACTGTTAACTCCTCTATGCCCTCCTGACCTGTGTCACTTTATACAAGAGAATTGGTCTCTTTGCTCTAAAAAGAGGAGAAAAAAACATTTTAATAGGTATTTTTTTAGCTTCATAGTTGTTTCAATGCAACTAAAATCAGGCAGGTGTTCTTAAAACACCACTTTTACTTCATCTGTCCTAGGCTTAAAATTCAATGCCTGCTCACCCCACATGCCTGCAGAATCCTGTCCGAACACAGCAGCTCGGCATTGAGGTCTTCCGTGACTGGTTCCAAGGGGCTCTTCTGGCCTTAGCTCTCACATAACCGCATTGGTGTTCACTCTACAGGAGTGACCCACGTGCTGAAAAAGGACACAGAAGGTTCTGAGATTTGATTAAGGAAGAGGGTAAAAGAAACACTGAGCTTCCCCTTCCCCACTGAGTTTTCCCAGCTGGCTCCTGCCTCAGTGATGGGCTAAAACCACCAACCAAACAATGAAACACGAAGTGAACTCAGCATCCAGGAGGCAAAGCAACGCAACTTTAGTTGACCCAATGTGCCAAAGAACTCAAGCACAGGGTTCAATCCCATGGGGCATCACTTAGTAGTGGGTGCAACATGACATAATGCAGTAAATAAACTAGTGAGCCTTGCTTTGCAGTCAGACAGGCAAGGAGGGCTGGGGAGGTCCTAGGTGAAGTGAAGCCCATCATATGCCAATCATAATAATGGCCGCCACTGCAAATGGAATTGCAGTCCAAAAGCTCAGGGATGCAAGAAATAAAACTGATTTTGCCACCACTGAATTTAATTCCTCTCTTAAGCTTCATTTTGTGTGGTAGCAAAAACTAAATCTCACCTGGTTTCTGGTTTACTCTTCTGTATAGTACCCATATTCTCCAGAGATTAAATAATGTCAAAGCACAGGTCTCTAGAACAATCTGATCTTGAAACACCTACCCATGTGGCATCTTCAGAGAGGTCACACCGTGTGTCCTTGCTGCCACAGCAAGTCTTCCAGGCTCTCTCACAGCTGCATTCCACTCCGTGCCTTCAGGAAACCCTCTGGGTCCAGAAAAGTCATTCTCTGCTCCCCAGGAAACTTATGAGACTCACCCAGTAATCTGTACCTGACAAACACCTGGAAACATTTCAACTGAATTCCTCAAGCCAAATGGGGTTCAGAAGATTCATGGGGTATTTCCGCTTTCCTAAGGCTTTTGCAGGAAAAAGGGCACATGTTCCCTCTGCTACCAGATACCAACATTAACTGGGAAATCCTGCCATTTCTCCTCCCCTTACATTTTCCCTGGAAGGAAAGGACAAGCAGAGCTATTTCTAGGGTCTAAACAGCTAAGCTCCAATTTTCACTGACTATTCTTTCTCCCTTTCTTAAATCCAGAAGACTTGTATCTCCTCCACAGGGGAAATTCCTAAATCATAATGCATTCTTGCCCATATATTGAGTAGAGACTTTATGCGGTGAGTTAATCAAGGCTTTAATTTTTTAAAACTTTGTCTTAAACTTCATCTCTATACAAAATTCCAAATTTTATTTTAGAGCCACATATTCAGTAAGAACGGTGAACCCCAAGCAGGACAAATACAAATAAATCCTTACCTAAGCACATCATAGGCAAACTGCTGAAAAGCTAAAGAGAACATCTGTAACGTTTCAAGAGAAAAAAACGCCACACCATATATGGAAGGGACCGTAATAAGAATGACAGCTGATGTCTCAGCGGAAACAGTGGAACAGCATCTTTGAAGTGCTGGGGGTGGGGGGAATCTGTCAACCATGATGTCTATATCCAATGAAAATATCCTTCAAAAGTGAAAATGAAAGGAAAACATTTTCAGACAGACCAGAAAAGCTAAGAAAATTTGTCTCCAGCTGATTTTCACTATAAGAAGTGTTCAATCAAGTTCTTCAGGCTGAAGGGAAATAAATCAGCTGGAAACCAGAATCTGTGAGAAGAAATAGAGAAATAAGAATGGTAATGATAAATATGAGGGTAAATATTTATGTCATTTTAGTTATCTTTGTTTTATACATTATATATGCTAAGAGACTGTTTAAAGCAAAATAAATGGTTTATTATGGGGTTTAGAACACGTATAGAAAGATGATAAGTAAAAAAAGGGAGTACACAGGGCAAGAAGAGGTCAAAGAAGTTCCAAGTTTATTATCTTGTGAAAGAGTATAATATTATTTGAAGGGTACAGTGATGCATTAAAGATACATGTTGCAATCTCTAGAACAATCACTGAAAAAAAAACCCACAAAGTACAGCTAAAAGTAATAAAGGAGATTCAATTGAATACTAAAAATTACTTGGCTCACCAAAACAACGGTCAAGAAGGAAGGAACAGAGGAACAAAGACTATATGAGACAAATAAAAAACATATACCAAGATGAAAGATCAATACTTTCATTAAATGTAAATGGACCAAGAGTTGCAATTCTAAACCAGAGAGTTTCGAGTAAAGTTTTCAAAGACATCACTACACGCTGTCTGTAACAAAAACACTTCCAATATCAAAATTGATGGATTAAAAGTAAAAGTGTAAATAAAAGACAAACCCTGTAAACAGTAAGCCCAAGAAAGCTGGGGTGTCCGTATTAATATTAAGCAAAGAGGGAAAAGGATAAAGTGGACAAATGTCTTGAAAAACGCAACTTACCAAAGCCAATGCAAGAAGACTAGCAAGTCCAAATAGGCTTATATCTGTTAAAGAAATTGAATTAGTCAATAACTTTCCCACAAGGATGATTCCAGGTCAAGATGGTTTACCGAATGAATTATAACACTTGAGAACTAATTTTACATAAACTCTGTCATAAGTTGAGTTCCCCAAGACATAGACTTTGAGATAGAGGTTTAGTGAAGTCGTTTCTTGGAGGATGTTCTTGGGAGCAACACCTGTCATGTTGCGAAAGAAGAAAGATGGAGGAGAAGTTGAACCGTGATGGAGTTGCAACAGAGGTTTCGGCCTCTTTAAAGTTGTCCCCAACAGAGGAGGGGTCCAGACCCTTTGTAGCCCTACCTCAACCTAGTCGTTGGGTGTAGGCTAGGCAAGAGGGCTGCATTGTCCTGGGGAAGTGTCATCAGCAGACACTCTTCCCAGAAGCAGGAAAATGGGCCCTTCATTTCTGAAAGCGGGTATCTAGAGTGGATGGGGGCACCACAGGAACTGTTACAAACTTCTTCAGAAAGTAGTGAAGGAAGAAACATTTTGTAACTCATTCTGGGGCCAGAAAAAATTCAATAACAAAAACTGAAAAATATAGGACAAGAAAGAAAATTACAGGCCGATATTCCCCTTGAGCATAAATGCAAAATTCCTCAATAAAATGTTAGCTGCTTGAATCTGCCATATAGTAAAAGGATAATACATCATGACCAAGTGCTGTTTATTCCAGGCACTTGAGATTGATTTAATATAAAAAGAAAGCAATGCAATTCCACCACACTAGAATAAAAGATGAAAATCACATAATCGCCGCAGAAGATGCAGAAAAGGCATTTGACAAAACTCAATTCTTATTTATGATTTTTTAAAATCTTAGAAATCTAAAAATAGAAAGGATCTTCCTCAATCTTATAAAGGAAATCTGTGAAAAATTCACAGATAATATTCCACTTAGTAGGGAAATGTTGAATATTTCCTCCCTAAGAGCAAGAACAAGTCAAGGATGCCTGTCCCGACTACGTCCATTCAGCATTGCACTGGAGGTCTTATCCAGTGCAATAAAGGAATAAAAGGAATTGAAAAGCATAAAGATTAGAAAGAAAGACATATATCTTTATACACAAATAAAAGTATTGTTCATATAGAAAACTGTTAAGGAATCTACAGAAACACTAATAAAACCAATAGGTGAATTTAACAAATTCACAGGATACAAAACCGGTACATAAAAATTAATTGTATTTGTATGTACTAGAAAGGAACAACTGGAATATTAAATTTTTTTAAAGAACTTAATTAAAAACAGCATCAAAAATTAATTACCAAAGAATAAATCTTATAAAAGATGTGCAAGACTTCTCTATTAAAAATTAAAGATCTAAATAAATGAGGAGATGCCATGTCCACTCTCTCCATGTATTTATAATTCAATGCAATATTAATTAAAATCAGCCCTGCAGGCTTTATTGAAGAAACTGATACACTGATCCTAGAATATATGGCCATGTAAAAGACCTAAGATGGCCAGGAAAGTCTTGAAGAAAGAACAAAGTGGAAGCACTTGGACTCCAAGACTCCAAGGTTTACCGTAATGCTGAAGTGATCAGGACAGTCAGGTATGAGTGTCAGGCAAGGGCAGAGGGAACTTAAAGTATGACAGAGAAATAAGAGACACTCAAGATTACCAGGCATATTTTTATAATGGAATTACAGAAGTAAAAAATATACTTAAAATGTAAAACTCAGTGGATAGATTAAATTAGAAACAGCTAAAGAGAAGATCGGCCAAACAGGAAATAGATTTGAAGAAAATGTCCAAAATGCCCATGAGATAGAAATGGAGGTGGGAAAAACAGAATAGAAAAGCGAAGCGTAATAGAGGATGGAGTGAAAACGTTGAACATATGTCTAATTAGAATTCCAAGTGAGAGAACCGAGTGAATGACAAAGAGGCAATATTTGAAGAGACAAAAAGAAAAAAGCTAAGATTTTACCAAGACTGATAAAAGAAGTAAAACTAAAAATTCAAGAAAGCCCCAAGCAGGATAATTAAAAGAAATCCCTTTGTTGATGCATCAAAGGCAAATTTCAGAATACCAAAGATCCTCACATGTGGGCTCCAAGGTGAGAAGGAGCACCGCCACATAATGACCATCTATAAATACTTGTGCAGTGAATAAATCAAATAGGAAATGTTAAAAGAAGTCAGAGAAAAAAGACCTACTGCCTACAAAGAAATATTTAGATTGACAACTTTGTAGCAACAGTGGAAGCCACATGAAAGTGAATTAATATTTTCAAAGTGCTGATAGTAACTGACAACTTAGAATTCTGTACCAAGAAGAAAGCTATATTTAAATAAATAAAGGTAAAATAAAGGCATTTGTGAAGAGCGAGAGAAACTATTAACCAACAAAGTAAGCTTTTAAAGGATGTACTTCAGAAGGAAAGGAAATGGTTCCAGAAGGTTTCAGCTCCAAGAAGAAACAGGAACAAATAAATGGTAAATATATGGGTAAATCTAAACAAAAGTTGATTTTATTAAACACATTATCTAATATATCAGGTTTTTTAAAAAATGAATTAAAATACTGAACAATGGCAAATAAGTCTGGAGACAGGTAACAATATTCTCAGAAATTTGCTTTGTTCAGGAGAAAGGCAAAGATGTTAATTAATTTTAAAATATTGTCAGACATATATTATATTTATATATGTTATGGTCTTATACTTTGTATAACATATTATTATATATAATATTATGTATATGTATATTTCTAGGAAAATCAAAAAATAGAGACATAAGTTTATTATAACTTATACGCAGAGGAAAAAGGAAATAAGGATAAAAATATCTCAAGGCAAAATAAAATAGGAATGGAAAGGGAAAAACACTAGAAAAATTGAAAAGCATAAAAAGTCTAATTTGATGGCAGAAATGAATCTAAATATATAAATCATAATAATCCTAAACGAATTAAACTCTCTTGTTAAAAGACAGAGACTGTTACAACAGATTGAAACCCAATTATATGGATTGTGGAAAGGCTCTGCCTGGCAGCCTGCAGGGGTTCTCTGTTCTGGTGCAGTCTCTGGGGTCAGGGTGGGACGGAACAAAAACACAGACAAATATTTATTCAGTGACATCCCACTGGATACTCAAAAGGAATCAATATGGCTTACAAAGATGCATACAGCAAAACAGAAATTTTATGATGAAATCAAAGGTAAAGGAAAACAGGGTGAAGATACAAGATGAAGTCAGATTAGCCAACAATACATCCACAAAGCCTCCCTGGAAGTTGGCTGGTGGGTTAACTCTGAGACTCCCAGCAGCAGAAGCCAAGAGGAAAACATGGACATTATTATTGCATTCCCAATGTCCAGAGCATTAAGAACAAATCAGTCAGGAGAACAGCAGCTTTACCTGTGCATGGACCTGAGAGAAATTAGTCCCCAATGTAGGGAACACATGCAAGGTAATGAATACCACTTTCGATATATCCCTATAACAAATACAAGGACCTGTTTTTTTGTTCTACTTTTTCACATCCTTCAATGAAGACCAATATGAAAGCCATTCTATGAGGGCCAAGAGAGTAAAGTCCAAATACACAGCCCTCGGCTGTTCTGCTTGCTCCAAGGACAAAAAAATTTTTTAATATATTTTATTGATTATGCTATTACAGTTGTCTCATTTCCCCCCCCTTTATTCCCCTCCACCCTGTGCACCCCCTCCCACCCATGTTTCCCCTGTTTTGTTCATGTCTATGGGTCATATACATAAGTTCTTTGGCTTCTACATTTCCTATACTATTCTTAACCTCCCCCTGTCTATCTTCTACCTACCATTTATGCTACTTATTCCCTGTACCTTTTCCCTCTCTCCCCACTCCCCCTGCATAACCCTACATGTGATCTCCATTTCTGTGATTCTCTTCCTGTTCTAGTTGTTTGCGTAGTTTGTTTTTGTTTTAGGTTTGGTTATTAATAACTGCGAGTTTGTTGTCATTTTACTGTTCATATTTTTTATCTTCTTTTTCTTAGATAAGTCCCTTCAACATTTTATATAATAAAGGCTTGGTGATGATAAACTCCTTTAACTTGACTTTGTCTGGGAAGCACTTGATCTGTCCTTCCATTCTAAATGATAGCTTTGCTGGATAGAGTAATCTTGGATGTAGGTCCTTGCCTTTTATGACTTGGAATACTTCTTGCCAGCCCCTTCTTGCCTGCAAGGTTTCTTTTGAGAAATCAAAAGACTAAGCTGCTAGTCTTATGGGAACTCCTTTGTAGGTAAATGTCTCCTTTTCTCGTGCTGCTTTTAAGATTCTCTCCTTATCTTTAATCTTGGGTAATGTAATTATGATGTGCCTTGGTGTGTTCCTCCTTGGGTCCAACTTCTTTGGGACTCTCTGAGCTTCCTGGACTCCCTGGAAGTCTATTTACTTTGCCAGATTAGGGAAGTTCTCCTTCATTATTTGTTCAAATAAGTTTTCAATTTCTTGCTCTTCCTCTTCTCCTTCTGATACTCCTATGATTCAGATGTTGGAACATTTAAAGACATCCTGGAGATTCCTAAGCCTCTCCTCAAATTTTTGAATTCTTGTTTCTTCATTCTGTTCTTGTTGAATGTTTCTTTCTTCCTTCTGGTCCACACCATTGATTTGAGTCCTGGTTTCCTCCCCATCACTGTTGGTTCCCTGTACATTTTCCTTTATTTCACTTAGCATAGCCTTCATTTTTTTTCCTCTAATTTGCGACCATACTCAACCAATTCTGTGAGCATCCTGATTACCAGTGTTTCGAACTGTGCATCTGATAGGTTGGCTATGTCTTCATCGCTTAGTTGTATTTTTTCTGGAGCTTTGATCTGTTCTTTCATTTGGGCCTTTTTTTTTTTTTTGTCTCTGCACACCTGTTACATAGTAAGGGGCGGAGCCTTAGGTGTTCACCAGGGTGGGGCAACCCACGTGGCTGCCTTGTGATACTGTATGTGGGGGAGGGGTCTGAGAGGGAACAGTGCCACTTACCCAGCTCTCTGCCAGTTTTCAGTCACTTCCCCCGCTACCCACAATCAAATTGGGCCCTTCTGGTGCTGATTCCCAGGTGGGTGGGTTTGTGTACATTCTAGGACCCTGTGGGTCTCTCCAACAAACTCTCCTGTGAGGCTGGGAGTTTTTTCTAATGCTGCCTCAACCCCCACAGTTGTTTTCAGTCAGAGGCTTTGAGGCTTTATTTCCCTGCACTGGAACCCTAAGTTGTGTGGTCTGTCTCACTCCCCATTGTTCCTCCCAGTTCATCTGCACGTGAATGTGAGACTGCTCAGTATACCAGTTGCCGCGTTGCCCACCCTGGTCTTCTAGACTCAGCCATGCTGCGAGTCCTCTCCGCCCAGCTGCCCATCTCCGCCCCTCCTACAGGTCTAGGTGAGTGTTTCTTCTTTAATTCCTTGGTTGTCAGACTTCCATACAGTTTGATTTGTCAGTTCTGGTTGTTTTTTGCTTTTAAATGTGTTATTGTCCTCCTTTTGGTTGTGTGGGGAGGCACAGTGTGTCTACCTATGCCACCACCTTGGCCGGAAGTCCTCTCCAAGGACAAAATTGGTCAGAACTGGATAATGGCTCTTGATTGTTTGGGGTTGTGGGCCACTCTGAGAATCCAGTTAGAGCACAGGGGTATCAGGAACACTTCCTGAAAGAAGTAACACACTTGCTGAGTCTCAAAGCCAGCCTGTGAGGTCCTGCTACCTTGGTTTGTTACCCTCCGATGCCATTAGAACTGAAA
Source organism: Macrotus californicus (assembly GCA_007922815.1). Classification (NCBI taxonomy): domain Eukaryota; kingdom Metazoa; phylum Chordata; class Mammalia; order Chiroptera; family Phyllostomidae; genus Macrotus; species Macrotus californicus. The sequence continues at coordinate 50,741 of VMDR010004434.1, read as the reverse complement.
ACCAGAAACAACAACAATGATAAGCAATAGTAATAACAGCAGCAGGAGCAAATGCTTACATAGTATCATGTACCAGCACTTTTTTAAGCACTTGGACAAATGTTTGTAAGCCCCTCTCCCTTGCACACACACGTTTCTTCAGCAAGCTTGTGTCGATTTTCTTTTCTTAGATAAGGAGTAGGTATTAAAAGGCCACAGTAAGTTTTTTTAAAGAAGTGGAATAAGACAGAGAAACTCTATTTTGTGTCTTAGGAAGCTAAGCAACCTGAGATGAAAGAGGCAAGAAGCAGGAAGACCAGTGGGGAGGGGCTGCAGCAACCTTGGCATGAGGTGGTAGAGAAAGGAATATTAAAAATATATAAAGGGAAGAGTCAACAATGTCAGACCAATTTGGTGAAAGGGGCCGTGGAGAGGGAGAAGTTAAATCTAAGTGCCCTTGCATGTTGCTTTCTTCTTCTGTGCTCGGTCTCCCCACCTGTAACACAAGGGTGGTCCCTGATCCTCAGACCCTGTGAGCTGGCATGTGGGCATGGCAACAGTGCAGTGGTGGATGATGCTTATGATGTATGTTGATTGATTGAAATCGATGGTCTTGAGGTGTTCCGGAGCCTTCTGAACAGAGGAAAGATGAAATTATAGCCACTGCAGCTTTGTTCTCGGGTGTCTTTCCTTCATTTGTTCAGAAGCTTTTGAAAGGCCACTGGGTGCCATACGCTGAGCGGGGGGGAGCCCTGAGATGGGAGACACAGCTCCTAGTCTGGAAGAGCACCCAGTCTGCAGTGCCCAGCTTGGGGAGGGAGCCACTGCAGGTGCTCCAAGTCTAGCCTGGGAGAGAGAGACCTAAAGAACCAGGGAAGCCCATTGAGGGCCAGCTGCCTGAGCTCTGGGGACTGGCAGGGGTGGGGAGGGGGCGTTGGATCCCGGTGCTGCTGCCTAGAAACAGATCGTTGATCTCTGGAAAATAGGAAACCCAGGAAGATGATTTTGTTCTCAAAAACAAATAAATCTTGAAACCTTATTACATGGAGAGAAAAATGTCAGAGGGATTCAAATGCTATTAAAATATAATCAGGAATCTTGAGCACGTTGGTTTTTTGATTGCCTATGAAAACACAAGCTTTTGTCCAAAAAAAAAAAAAAAAAGACATAGCTCATTGTCAATGTCACCCTTGAGAAGTGGCCTGGTGGGGCAGGAAGAACCATGGGGAAGGATTTTGTGCCATCTGTCCTCTACAAGTCATAACATCTCCGGGGATGTTCGCTTCCCCAGAAATAGAACACCTGTAGCTGTGTCCACCCGGCTTTTCTCACGAGCTCCGGGGCTCCGGGTCATTGAACACCTATGGTGTGCCAGGCACCCTACTGCACAGGGTGTCCACGTGCATTTAGCATCTCACTTCACAAGGACAAGCTGTTATTATTTCGCTGGGACGGAGGCCACAGATGGTCGACCTACCTCCTGAGTTCAGAGAGCCATGTGGGGTGGGGCTACATTGCACACCGAGAAAAGAAACTTCGGAGACATATGCCTGATTGTAAAGCACTGTGAACAGGGGGCTGAGGGACGAGGTGACACCATCCAGTCTTTTGAACCATGTCGTCTCCTGACCTAGACAACTCTGCACCAAAATTAAGGATCCAGGTGTCTGAAGAAAGACATGGGTTCTTAGCACGCGCCACTCAGTTGGCAGGTGCTGGGGAAGAGAGAGTCACAGGTGGATGGAGGTGCCTAAACCCTAACCTCCCAGCCTCCGTTGCCCTCTCTCCTGCCTGGACTCCCTCCACTAGCTTTCCACCCCACCTGCATCTCCACGGAGCCAAGCGTGCATGCAGACCCACGCAGGAATCCCAAATTAGCTCAACCTGACTCCCAGCTGCTGGATGAGCCTAATTAGACCAAATTAATAATTTATTCAAGCAAAATGAGACATGCCAAGAATCTCCGGGGAGGCTGTAAAATGATAATGCCGTCTTATTAGAAAAATGTGTCAACACCCCATGCAGACGCTTTGATTCCGGGACGGAAGCAGGAGGCCGGCAAGTATGACACAAGGCACCTTCTGAGGCCAGCTCCCGGTCCTCCCACCTGCACTCTCCAAGCGTGACATCTTCTGTCCCAGGGGTGCACTCCTCAGCTCCCCCACCTCCCCGCTCTTCTTTCACCTGATACATCATTAACCTAAACTCTCAAGATCACTCTCCCCCACCAGAAAGGAAAGCCAGATGACAAGCTAATATTTCCATGTCACACACCAAATGATTCTTACATAAAAATTAACAGGCACTTGACAAAGTCATAATTACTAACTAATGATGCATTATGCAATCTCCATAATTAGTTGTGTTATTGATATTTCCTTCCGACCACAGAACCAGTGGGGCCACCTTTATTTATAGCCAGAGAAGTGGCTAGTCTGTGTGCAGGTGGTTCCTGGAGAACTTCGGGGAAAGCCTCTCCTTCCAACATCCGCCCAGCTCACACCCACTGCGGGCCAGTCCCCCCCGGGCCCTTTTCTGTCTTCAGAGCAACAGGAACAAAGCCATCGATGTCCACAAGTGTCCATGTGAGGACATGGAATTTCTCGTGTGTCCCAGCTGTTTGAAGCATGTCGCACAAGATGAGGACGTGGAAGACTTTTACAGAACTTGGCGAGCAGCCTTTCTCGTTCACCCTGCTCACAGCGCCCCTCCTGGACGGTGTGTCTATTGATCCATTTTACAGGTGAGGGGACTGAGGCTCGGAGAGGTGAATGGACGAGCCCAGTGCACAGCAAGCACGCAACACTGGGACGCAGATGCACGGCTTCTGATTAAAGGCCCGGGAGGCTGCGTCATCGAGTGGGGTCCGACAGGTTCAAACACTGGCTCATACTACAGGGTGTCATGAGGATTAAATAAATTCCTACCACCATAGGGTAAATTATGTTATCGTGTGTTACATTGTATTCCCTTACATTATATCACGGCACATTACGTTGTTTTATAGTAGGTATCTCTTCGTCGGATGGCCCATGTTCAGTTTGCCCACAGCAGTCCCTGTTAGGACAATAGTCCCCATAATTGTTAACAGTGCTCTTCTCAAACCCTCCCATAAGTGTTGTGGAGTGGACGGTAATTTACGTGGACCCCTTATGTTAAGGCCCCTTTCAACCCTGAGAGTCTGTGATTCCCTCCCTATTCATCGATCCAGGTGAGATCACTTGCAGAGGAAAGACACTAGATCAGTCTGGCCCCCCTGCTCTGTGTCCTTAGAGTGTCCTGCACTTTACCTGTGACACCTCCTGTCACCCTTACTCATAGGTCCAGGCATCACATCTGACTCTCCCACCAAATCAGCAGCCCACCAGAGCAAGACATCTGCCTAAAACCTCCCAGCCCTGTAAGGGGCATGGCACGCCCCCTCCCATCGTTGGGGTCTCCACAAGGGTGACCTCCTTGGAGAGGCCTCCCCTGACTGTCCCCCCTAAAACAGCCCCTCCCACGATGTTCTGCTCTCCGGGATTGTCCCCTGAGTATCTATCCTGTCACTCTATAACCTTTCACTGTAGATGACATTTTTGTGAGCTCGTTGTCTGTCTCCTCAAGAGAACGGAAACTAACGTAACTCCTTTGGAGCAGGGACCTTGTTTCTTGGGCTCTGCACGGAAGGCCCAGTGCCTGGCCCAGCGCAGCATTCAGTAACCATGGTGAGTGAGTGAACGGTGCTGACCAGGAATTAGATGGATCGTGGATGCACCGAGCTTAACAAAGCACCTTGTTAAAGGGCAGGGGCTCGATAACCATTCTCTGCTCCTTCTGCCACCACTTCCACCACGGCCGTTCTTCCTGAGCATTAACCACACCCAGCTGTGTGCCAGGCACAGCGAGTGGCACAGCTAACATTCAGGGTGAGAGAGATGAGCTTCACAACAACCCCAGGAAGTAACTATTCTCCTTATCCCCAGAGAAGAGAAGAGAGGCATGGGGAGGTAAATTAACTGGTCCAAGGTCACACGGCTGAGTGGCAGAACCAGGATTGGAACCCAGGGCGTCTGGCACCAGCTCCATCACTTAGTCGCTAACTAAACAGCCTCTGCCTTGTAAGTAAGCCAGAGTCTGCTCCCAGCGAGTGGACCAGATGCACAAAATAAAGTGCCCTGCACATAATTGTTCAATTAATTAATTAGGAATGAATTGCATTTAGGGAGAGGAGAGCCACTCTGGGCCACAGAAGCCACACTTACTCTGTCTCCTCTCCGTGGTCAGCATGGATTTACCCTCATTTAAGCTAAGAGGTCATTTAAGTCTTAATCTCAGCTCCCTGCGACTCCGGATAAATCAATTAAAGGGCAACCTTCCCTAAGATCTTCTCTTCCGAAGACCTGATGAGGGAAGACGGGGCAGTACAGGGTGGGGGGCAGAAAGGGGCTGTGCATTACAGTCAAGATTAGAGTTGAAATAATTTACAAAGTGTCGCATGGAAAACTTGCCTTGAAGCGGAGCCTGATGCTCCTTCCTGTGGCCGTTCCTCTCCTCCCACCCACGAAAGGGGTTCTTGCTCCATTCCCCTCCCCCTCCTCTGAGCTGTGTGCAGGCACATGTCGGAGGGGCCACAAGTTACACCAAAGTTACATCTCTCTGGGTGTCTCTCAGTGAGTGGAGTGAAACGGTTCACTCTCTTTGGCTCCTGGAGGCTCGGGGGGCCAGCGGCGGGTTAACTATAATGATACTATGTATTCATAGACCACTGTTCGCAAGAAGCACCTGCAAACATTATCTTGCAGCAGCCTCTATTATTAACTGGGAACTGAGCTTTCGGCCCTAAGTCTCAGACTGGAAGGAGGCCCCCGAGGCTGGCAAGAAGTGAAAGCAGCTTCTAAGAATTTCTTGATCAAAGGGTTAGTGTTCCGTATGAGCAGCCAGCATTTCCTCGGCCCTGGTCACCCTCCTGCACAGGCCTGCCCTCCTGTCTGAAGGCCTCAATGTTTTCACCTATAAGATGGAGCTCAACAAGGGGAAGGCAGAGGGGCTCTGTCGGCCAGGGATGCTTTCTGCTGCCAGTAACAGACTATCGGACTAACACAAACAAGGGCTGCCAGCGTCAATTCAGTATCTCAGTGATGTCAGGGTGGTGGCCCTGCAGTTCTCTAGTCCTTTCCCTCGTGGTGATAGAATGGCTGCTACAGCTCCAGGCATTGTGCCCACATTCCAGGTAGGATGAAAGAAAGACAAGGGAGAGTAAAGACAGCTCTACCTATCCCTTTAACCAGTAAAGCAAAAGCTTTCTCAGGACCCCTGTCCCTATACCCAGCAGATGTCCACTTACATGTCATTGGCTAAAATGGGAGCACAGCTAGCTGTACTCTAGATTAATCATCAAGGGCAAACTTATTTGGAGGGGGTGCTGGTTTCACCAGCTAACAGTGCAGGGCAGAGAAAAGAGCACCGTCTACCCAGACACTCAGGGTCTCCATCAGCAGGGTCTATGGTCTCAATTACCTCACCTGTAAAATGGGGATCATTGAACTCAATGATCTCTAGCTCAGTCATTGACTAAGTTCTGTAGGAATGCCCAGCACTGACAGAGAAAGAGACACTTGGCTGTAATCCCCAGTTTCTTGCTCCCCTCAATTGTCAGCCCTGGCCTCCGCTCCCCACCACCAAGGCCAGGAGCAACTCTGCCCCTGCCGTGGGCTCAGCCCCACTGACCCACGGGGTGGGGACCGAGCCACGGCGGGCCAGGGATAAGTGCCCAACACCAGAGTGGCGTCCTCAGACCCACAGCACCAGCATCCATTGGGAGCTTGTTTAAAATAGGTCTGAATCCCCCACCAGGCTAAAAGCTTCTTGAGGGGGGAAAAAAGAAGTTTCTCATTCATTTCAGTATCCACAGTAATTAACACATGGTCAGTGCTGAATAAACGTTTGGTGGGTAAATAAATGATTGAGTGAGTACGTAAAGGAATGAAAAAAATCTAGTGCCTTGCAACAGTATCTGCACACCCAGTATTAATGTATTCGTTGGCTGGAGACGGGTCTTGGAAGAGCTTCGGCTGACTAAGTAATCTCTGCCATGCAGCTGTGCCCTCCCCCACCACCTGAGTCTTCCTTGGCCCAAACATGGGATCATTGCGAATCCCAATAGTGAAGGGACTCCAGGACAAACCCCCAAGTGCGATCCCAGAGTGCAGCTCAGAAAAAAAGAAGGAAAAATGATTCCTCAAGAGAAGCTTCAGAAATGGTCTCAGATGATTTCTTAGACCAGACAACAGGCCATGTGACAGGAAAGCCGGTTTGGGCTCAGTATCAGGAATTTCCTTTAAAAGTTACAGTTGTGCAACCGGCTGCCTCAGAGCATCAGGAGCCCCCCCCCCCCACTCACCCACCCAAGAGTTAACAGCTGGTGGCCGAGTGCGACAGACTCGGGTGTTGGATTACGACACAGGGCGCCCTCTAGAAAGGTGACCCCCCGCCAAGTGATGCTGGAAAGGCCGAGGCAGAGTCTGGGCAATTCCAAGAATACCGCAAAGTCCTCTCGATCTAGACTCCGAGACCAGATGACTTCCAAACAGAAGGCTTTTTCTTATCCTGATGATCCTTTCCCAGTTCATGTCATGTAGGGGCTTCTAGGAACCTCCCAGAGAGACCGGAGATACTAGATAGCCACTGTCAAAGAACAGCGGGAAACCTTCGTAAACTTAATTATACCTCAAGAAAACGGGGGTGGGGCACGTACACTTGAACCTCTGTTCACCCTGCTCCCTCTGCATGAGGTCCCTTTCCTGCACTACTCAATCTCCGAACGAGCATCACCACCCCTTCCCTGAACAGCAGGTGCTCTGCTATTCACTTGTCACTTCATCCCCCCCGCCCAGACACCACTGTCCCCATTTTACAGATAAGGAACCTGAGGTTAAGCATCTTGCCCAAGGAGGTGGCAGGGCCCAAATTTCAACGCTGGCAGGCTGACGCCCAAGCCTGCGACCTTGCCACTCTCACGGCTAACACTTCATCACCTGCCCTGCTTGCTGCTTTGTCTCCACCCCGCCCCCCCCTCACCACCACCACATACACACACACCAGACTCAGCTCTGCAGGGCTGGGACCTTCTCTGATCTCTTCCGTCTCCACATTTCTATGCTTCCAATGTCAAGCTCAAGGCCTGGTGCATCTTGGGCCTCATAGAGGCTTGGAGAATGAATGAATGAATGAATGAATGAATGCACGCCTCAACCTCACACTGGCAGCCACCTGTCACAGCCATCAGAAAAGCTGCAGTCCCTTTGACTGTGGTTATTAACAAAGAATCTCAGTGTGGGGTAATGCAAGGTACAGCATGCACCGTCTGTCCACGCAGCCTCCCTCTGCCTCCGCACACGCACATCTGAGCAGGTAGGTAACTCATGCTGAGGTTTACTAAAAAAGCATTTAATTCCACTCACACGCCTGCCGACCAAGCCTGTTACTTGAGTAATCTATTCCACGCATTTCCACTCTAATTTCCAGTGCGGACAGACGGTGGTGGCTTGGTAGGATTTCTTTTTTCCCTCTCACCAGTTGAGTTACTGTCTACTTTTGTGGAATAAATTGCGATAAATTGTGTTACCAGCGCTCTAAAGTGGGGAAATATATTCTTGACGCTGTACGGGCAACTGACAACATTATGGAAATACACAGACTGTGTGTCCAAGTTCATGCGAATGGTGATGAGTTGTGATGGGTGGTGGGAGCACAGGCGGCGACAGTGGTGGCCTCAGGCAGAGAGACACACGCTGCCTGTTTCTCTTCCTAGTGCTACCGGATTCGGCCTCTCGGAAGGGGAGCTTCCGAGCTGCAGCGCTGGGGAGATGAAAGCTGTGAGGGTAAGCAAGGGGGCTGATCGCTGGGAACATCTGCTTGGGGAATAAAATGAAACCAGCCCAGCAAGAAGGGTGCTGGGGACACTGTCGGTGCCCCACCCTTACTCCCTCACATGGCTCTTTCTTGTCCTGTGGGCCCAGCTCCCAGCCTCCAGGTGCTTTGCTTCTAAATGCTGCATCTGCATTCTCCTTGGAATCCAGGCCTTGGGCTACTGGGGGGCTGTGCAGCTTTGCAGCCCCCAGGGGGCAGCTCTTAGCCAAAGACTCACGTCAGCCGGAGTGGGGACGGACCAGTGAGGATGAGCTCTGATGTCTCACATAAACGCCAGAGCTTCCCGCAGAGTCAGGCTGATGCTGGGGCTTCACCCAACGTCACACATTCGCTTGGCTTCTTGCCCTTCTCCGTCCCCCTTTCCCACTTTGCATACTATGGTAAGAGACGATGTAGCAGAGCCAGGACTGGCTACCCAAAGCCGTTTGTACCCTCCTTCCCCTTGCCTCTTTTTACCATAGAGCCTGGAAAGTGAGATACTCACCTACCCAGCTCCCCTGAAGCCAAGGGAGTCATGGGACCCTGTTCTAGCCAATAAGATGCCGATGAAAGGCCCTAGAGAGGTGTTCCCTTCCCAAGTAGAGACAAAGGCTCTCAAACAAACAAGCAAGCGAAATATAACCAGAGACATTAACATTAAGAACAAACTGACAGTAACCAGAGGGGAGGTGGGAGGGGGGAATGGGGGAAAAAAAGGGAAGGGCTTTCAGGAACTACTATAAAGGACACATGAACAAAACCAAGGGGGGTTGGGACCAGAGGAGGGAGGTGGGGATGGCTGAGGTGGTGGGGGGGGAGTGGGAGGGAGAAATGGAGACAACTGTACTTGACCAACAATAAAAAAAATAAAATAAAATAACAGAAGGAGTTACAGCCTGGAATGTGGAAGTGATGCCTGGAGAAGCAGCAGGGATCCAGGGTCCCAGATGACACCCTTGGGTGTCCCTAATGACATCCCAGTCCAGTACTACCTGCTCCAGACTGAGTGCTTTTCACACGTGAGAGATATACCCTTTGCCTTTCTAAGCCATTGAAGCAGAGTCTCCTGGCTCTCGATCCTGGCTGGTGTGAATGATAGGGTTTGAGCTGGAGAAGTTGTGGAGGGAACAGAGCAGAGAATGTAGGTGAACATAGGAAGTATCATTGATAAGACTAGATGGCTGACTGGCTGTGAGAGGAAGAGGGATCCAGGATGAAGAGTGGCTTTCCCTGGGTAAGGAATATAGGGACAGAAGCAGATTTCAGTGGGCAGAGGTGAATAATCATTACTTGTGTAAGTTGCTTAGGGACTGAATTCCCCCCCCCTTGATATGTTGAACCCCAATGGAGATGGGGCATTTGGGAGGTAATTCAGTTTAGATGAGGTCATGGGGGTGTGGCCTGCATGACTGGACTGATGACCTTACAAGAAGAAGAAGGGACCCCAGAGCTCTCTCCAAGTCGCACAAGGTCACAGAGAGAAGGCAGCCATCTGCAAGGCCAGGGAGGGAGTTCTGCCACACCCCAATTGGCCAGCACCTTGATCATGGACTTGCAGCCTCCAGGACGGCGGGAAGTAAATATCCGTTCTGTAAGCCACCCAGTTTTTTGTTGTGGCAGCGAAGCAAACTGACGCCTAAGTGCCGTGTACCTGCTAACGAGTGGGCTTTTTCTCCTGTGGTCCTACAGTTGGGCGTAAGCCCCCACTCTAAGGACAAGGGGTACCAAATACTCTCATGTCCTGGAGGCTGAGCTCAGAGGGGGCAGGCGTGCCTCTGCTCCCCAAAACCCCCGCCCCAGGCTCCATTAGCAGGACAGCTAGAGGAACTCAAGGGGCTCCTTAGAGAAGACCTCCCCTAAGGGCGTTAGCAGGCCAAGGGAGCTCTGGCCACATTAGGGCATGGGCTGGACGAGGACCCGAAATGGAAAAAGAAGAAGAAATCAGATGAAAGGTGACAAAGGCAAAGAAGGGACGAGGGCAGGGCGAGGAGGTAGAGTGAGTACCTGGCTTGGAAGGAGCCCCAGAGACGAATCTGAGACCCCCGAAGTCAAGGAACTCAGGCCCAGAGAGAAGAAGGAGGAAAAGATAAAGGCAGGGGTCCTGCCTCAACGCTCGCCCCTCCCTCACTGGGCAACTGCGTGTAGACAGCTCACTGTGGCCGGCAGCCTGGGGGTCAAGGTCAAATAGGGCATGGCCCATAGCCCAAAGGAGGAGACGGCCATGGCCCGTGAGAATATCCCCTCTGTGGTGCACATGTCGTCCACGTCCAGGCTCCCGACACCGAGTTATTAAATTATTCGCATGAGCTGAGGTGAATCCAGACTGGGGGAGGAGGGGCTGGGGCAGGGGCCTGAAGCTTATTCGGAGCCCTGTTATGAAAAAGTAACACAAAATTTGGTCAATATATATTTACATATACTCATATGGCTTTATAAGTTTTTAATGTATATATTTTAGAAGGTTTCCATGCAGGTGGCCCTGAAGCTTCAACTGGTTGGGCTTTGATAGCAAACCCTCCTGTGACCCCGCCTCTGAGGGGAAAGTACTTCTAAACTGGGCCAGCAGTACCCTCTGGTGGACACATGGAGGAAAGCCTCGAAGAGCCCACAGCTCTCGACACCCACCCACCTGCAATCCTAACGCAGGTCCACTTGGCCATCAGCTTCCAGGAAATTTCTCACCAGCCTTTAGCCCCACCCTCCCAAGCCCAGCGTTGTATAATCATGATGAGAGGCTCAGAGATCAGCATGTAGATTACAGTTATTTGTAGCTGATTTGAGGCGAGGAAGTACCCTTCGGAGCTTCCATTTCCTTTTCTGTAAATAGGACGTATCTTGCTAAGTGTGTGCTTCAGAAGGTGGATCCAAGGATTTCTAGATGACTCACATGGAAGTGTTGTACACAAGGGCATCTTGGCATGTAAGCTATTTTTCCAGGCAAGTTTATTGACGTTAACATATTTTTCCACATTTGAATCAATTCTTCTGAAAAACATCACCTTTCCTGTGCAAAGCCCAGTTACACTGCAGGGTAGAGGGGCTGTGCGTGTGCGTGTGAGCCTCGTGCACTGCTCCGCAGACCTTGGAAGGGTGAGGAGGGAGTTCTTTGCCTCCGGAGTCCCCCCAGCATGTCCCTGTCTCATGGGCCATCACAGGCTTTTTACAAAGTCAGCTTGGCCTTGCCTAGGTAGTTCAGTTGCAGAGCATCATCCTGATACAGCAAGGTTGTGGGTTCAATCCCCAGTCAGGGCACATATAAGAGTTCACCAATGAATGCATATAAGTGGAACAACAAGTTGATGCTTTGTCTGTCTGTCTGTCTCTCTCTCTCTCACCAATACATAAATAAAAATTTAAAAGTTGGGGTGAATGAATGACTGGAGAGGGTCTCTGCACAGATGCAAGATGAATGGAGCTAAATGAGCATTTTCTTCCACTTTTTTTCCTTCTGACTCTGTTGTTATATCATTTCAGACACAGGAAAAGTTTCCAAGAACAGCGTAGAGACTCCTCAGGTGCTCTTCACCCCGATTCCTCACATGTGCCTCCTGTGCTTTGCCTTCCCTCTGCCCTTCTCCCCACACAGAGGTCAGCGGGTACGCGGTGTCTTCTGACCCACCTGGGGCGGGCTGCAGGTGTGATGCCCCCAAATCCTCAGGGCAGGACATTCTCTTACGGAGCCATGGTCCAGTCACCAAACCAGGCAATTGTCCCAGGCACAACACTGCTGCCCACTGCATGGACCTTGGATTTCACCCAGTGTCATCTCTGTGAGACAGAGTCCGGGACCACGTGTTGCATTCCGTTGTTCTGTCTTTCCGGTCTCTTATGAATCTGCCAACAGCTCTCCAGTCTGCAGTGTGTTTGCACGTGTGCACACTCACAGTGTCCATGCACATATTGTGACATTTTGGAAGACTTTCTAAAGAGCAGCTTCAGGCTCACAACAAAATTGAGAGGGTACAAAGATTTCCCATGTGCCCACTGGCACTGCCATTTTTTAAGAGTCAGGCCAGTCACATGGTCGAATGTCCTTCATTTGGGGTTTGTCAGCTGTTTCTTCATCATTAGACTCAAGTTATGCATCTTTGGTAAGAGTGACCTTGGATATAACACTTAACCTTTCTGAAGGTCACTCTCCTCATCTGAAAAACCAATATTAGGAGACCAGCCAGGCACCAAAGGGAGAGTATAATGCGTGCCTCAGACTACCAAGCCAATGAACTGATGTCTGTGAACATGCTCTTCAGTTTGCTGGGTAGCATGGAAAACTGCCCAATATGTCCACCGCATGGGTGTCCCTCACAACGTGACTGGGAGGCTGTGGCTTTGAGAATATTTTGAAGGAGTAAAATGAAGAGGGTCCTCGTGTTACTTCTAGAGGCCTCGGTGGAAGGGGGTAGCATTGTTCCCATCATCGAGGGTCAAACTTAATTAATCATCTCCCACCAGGAGTATGGAGAGGATGGAGAGAGATGGAAGCCCCCAAATCAGACACAGAACTGAACTCAGGAAGCCAAGGGTATGAAAAATACAGGAGTCCATTCAACCACTTTGAAAAGCAACTTGGCAATACCCGGTCAAGGTGAGGCTCTGCCCTAGGACACAGCACTCCTGCCCCTAGGGGTCTCCGCAAGGATGCTCTCACACAGTCGCACAGGGGCCTCCAACAAGACCACGGCGCTGCTGCTCATAATATTCCCTAAGTGGATACCGTTTAAATGCCCACAGTGATAAAAGTGAATAGATAAAATCTGACGCATTGCCGCAATAGAGTACTATGCAGCCGTGAAAATCAATTGCTTGGATGTACGTGCATCAACATAGGTAGACAGCAAAGGCATAATTGTTCGTGTGTGTGTGTGTGTGTGTGTGTGTGTGTGTGTGTGTGTTTCACAGCTGTTTCTGATGTTGGTGTTTTATGCCTTTTTTTTCCCCCATGATCACTTTCATTGATCTTCTCCAAGTATGCCCTTTTTAAAATAAATCTTTTACTTGGAATAATTTTAGACTTACAAGGATAGTAGAGAAACTTCTCATATACCCCTCACACACAGTTTTACTTTCCTCTAATGTTTATTATCTCATCTTACTGTTGCTTATTTGTTAAATCTAAGCAACCAACGTTAGTAAATTATTATCAACTGAACTCTAAACTTTGGTTTTCAACTCTCAGATGCCAGACGAATAATAAGAGACTACAAGAACAACTTTACACGCATCTGTAGATTTATGACTCTTTACGGTGTTCAGCGCGATGTTTTGATATATACGAATATCTATGTGTATATATGCACACTGTGAAATGATCACCATCAAACTAATTTACGTATGTATCCCCTCCCATAGTTACCCTTTGATCAGCATCTTCTCTCTCCCGAACTCCCCAGCCTCTGGTAACCACCCATTCTACTCCCTGTCACTGTAAGTTTGAGGGTTTTACTTTCTGGTTTTTGTGGGTTTTCCCAGATTCCACATATGGCCTTATGCGAGGCTTGCTTTCTGTGTCTGGTTGATTTTACTTAGCATAGTGTCCTCCAGGTTCATTGCCTTCTTTTATGTGGGTGGACGCTATTTCGTGGTAACATACACACATTTTTTTCTTTGTCCACTCGTCTGTCAACAGGCACTGAGGTCACTTCCAGTCTTTACTCCTGTGAATCACGCCGCGATGAACATGAGGAGGCAGATAGCTCTCCAAGACACTGATTCTGCTTTCTTCAGACACACATGGCAGTGGAACTGCGGGATCACATGGCAGTTTTATTTTTAATTTTTTGCGAAACCTCCATACTGTGCTCCAGAGTGGCTGTACCAATTTATATTTTCACCAACAGTGTGCAAGGGTTTCCTTTCCTCCACATCCTCACCAACATATGTTACCTTCTGACTTTTTGATAATAGCTGTTCTGAGGTGGTATCTCACTATGGATTGTTTTAATTTTTTAAATTGGTTTTAAAGAAGGAGAGGGAGAGAGAGGAAAACATCGATTTGCTGTTCCACTTATCTTTGCATTCACTGGTTGATTCCTGTATGCTTTGCATTTTGCTCATGGCCAGTGATGCTGAGCACGTGCTCTTGTGCCCACTGGCCATTTGGATATCTTCTTAGAAAAATGCCCATTGAGATCCTTTGCCCATTTTTTAATCAGGTTATTTGTGGGTGTTTGCTACTGAGTTGTACAAGTTCTTTTATATATTTTGGATATTAAGCCTTTCATAGAAATGGCTTGCAAACGTTTTCTCCGGGTCGCTAGGCTGCCCCTTCACTGTGACCGTTTCCCTTGCTGTGCGGAAGTTGTGAGTTTGATGTCATCCCACTTGTGTCTGAGTTGTTGGTGTCATGTGCCCCCCCCCAAAAAAAAAAATCCTTCCCAAGACCAATGTCAAGGAGTCTTCCCTTATGTTTTCTTCTAGGAGTTTTACGGTTTCAAGTGGTACAGTTAAGTCTTTAATCAACTTTGAGTTGATTTTTGTGTAAGAGAAGGGAAGGCACATTCTTTGGGTTCCAAGGTGCTTCCTTCTCCCCGACATTCCATGTCTTCTTACATTTCTTTTACAGGTAATGTCGAGAGTTTTTAGTTGTACTCAGCAGGTGGAGTGGGGGAAAATAGATCTATATCTTCCCAGAACCAACTGGCTTCTTGGGTTTCTTTTTTTTTCCCCCCCTGAGGTATCTAATTAGCAGACTTAATCTTCCTCTGCCTTCCTGACCACACGGAACATAGTTACTGTTTTTAATGTCCTTGTCTTCTAATTCTATTATCTCTGTCTTTTCTGGGGCTCTTTATATGGGTCGATTTTTCTTCTCCTTATGAGTCATATTATCTTGCTTCTTTGTATGCCTGGTCACTTTTATTGAATGCCAGACACTGTGAGTGTTCCGGTGCTGGGCACAGGATATCTTGTATACCTCTAGATCATCAGGCACTTTGTCCTGGGATACAATTAAGCTACTTGGAAACAGTTTGATACTTTCAAGGTTTGTGTTTAAGCTTTGTTAGGTGGGATCCCAGCAGCCTTTATTGCAGGGCCGATGTTCCCCCGCTACTGAGTGCTCTAGAAAACATCCCGTGAACGATGAGGTTTTCTCTGTTCTGGCTTATGGGAACCTGAACTATTCCCAGCCTTGCATGAGTGACAGAGATTATTCACTGTTATCCTTTGAGCAGTTCTTTCCCGGGCCCTAGCTCGTTTCTTTGCACACATGCGCTGATCAGGCCTCAGTAGAACACTCAAGGGGAACTCTCTGTAGAAGGCCCGGAGCTCTCCCTGCCTAAAAATCCAACCACTGTGACTCCCCTCCCCACATTCCCAGCTCTACCTCCTCAACTCTAGGAGGCCACCTGGCTCCACTTGGGTTGCCCTTCCCCATCTTGTGGTCTGGAAACTTCCAGCGTAGGACTCACCTTGCCGAGTCCTCACCTTATCTCAAAGATCACTCTCCGGTCCTGCCTGAGGTGCAGTGTCTACAAACCCTCGTTTCGGATACTTTGTCTAGATTTTTTTTTCATTGTTTCAGGCAGCAGGACAACTCTGGTCCCTATTATTCAAACTTGGATAGAAGCAAAGACTCCCAAACACTGTACTGTTGAGTGAAATGCACAAGTTGTACCGAAAGACACATACGGTCCTATACCACTTACAGAGCTTCGACTGAGTGCTAGTGCAGCGCAATATGACACAGCGCCTTCTGTTATTCAGGATAACAGTAGCTAATACACAAAGCACCTTCCAGGTATGAGGCACTGCCATGTGAATGCTTTTCTTGCCTATTTCCATTTTGAGAAGAGATCCACTGGGGCCCAGAGATGTCTAGTAACTTGCTCAAGGTCACACAGCTAGGAAGTAACAGAGTTAGACTTTAATCTAAGAAGCCCGGCTCCTGAGTTAATGCTCCTAACCATTGGGCTACACTGCAGGTCATGAATACATGTGATCAAAACTGGGACAGGAAGACACACACCGATTCCATTTCCTGTGAGAAGACAGAGAGGAGACAGCTATGGGTGCTGCGGATAGGGACGGGGCTTTAACTGTGTTATCTTGCCTTAAAAAAATTAAATTTAAAAACTGAAGCCATTAAATGTGCAATAACGTTAACATTTGTTTAGTCTGGGAGGTGGGTACATAGATGTTTGTACTTTGAAATACGTACTTTACAATTTAAAAATATTTTCCTGTGGAGGGGGAGAAGAAATAGAGTCATCACTATTAGCTCTAAATGTGCAGCAGGAGCCCTGGCCCGTGGTGGCTCAGTTGCCTAGGCTTCGTCCTGCAAAGGGGAAGGTCATCGGTTCCATTCCCAGGCAGGGCATATGCCTGGGTTGTGGGTTTGATCCCAGGTCAAGGCACGTGTGAGAGGCAACTGATGGATGTTTCTCTCTCACATCAATGTTTCTCTCCCTCTCTTTCTCCCTCCCTTCCTCTCTCTCTAAAAAGTTAGAATAAAACACATGCACAGCAGAAGAGAGACACAGGTGGGTCAGAAGGAAGGGGCTGGGGCCAGCCCTTCCAGAATAAGCACCAACTCCCAAGAACTGACCCCTCCCCCCAGCCAGGAGGTGCCACTGCTTGTCATTCAGAGGATGTGGTGTGGCCCTGCTTGCCTCCCTCCACCTGGTTTCTCCCACCAGAAATACCCTCCCAACTTGTCCCACTACACCCCACCCCCCGGGCAAGGACCAGTTCAAAAGCTTCCACTTTCCTGAAGCCTGGGGATCAGGGAGCCCCTCTGGGTTCCAAAGAGCAGAGGAGCCAGATGCCCCAGAAGGGAAAGGGGAGATGCTTGGCTCATGTGATAAAGCATGAAAGGGGCAGGGAATGGCTTGGTCCGGGCACTGAGCATCTTTGGGCCCCTCTCAGTGTCTTTCCCATTTTTGTCAGACACAGACCTCCCCACGGCGGGAGGCATGGCTATGGGCAGCTCCACGTTCATATCCGCACAACTTGAGACACACAAAGGACCTCTTGCCGCCACCTGAAGTTGAAAAAACAGCCCCACGGCTGGAGTTCTGTGCCCACTCCTGCGTCTGGGCAGTGGTGTCTGCACGGGAGATGGGAGGTGGCCTGAGCAGACCAAACTCACACGCCATCTGCAACGCTCCCTCACTGTTTTCATGTCCACCCCCCCAGGCCTGAGAAAAATGGTCTGCCCCAGTCTTCACTCAACAAATCTAATCAAAAGGAGTCACTGAGTACCTACCATGTGCCTGGAGGGACAAAGGCAACTTAGATAGCGTCTGTCCTTGAAGAACGTGAAAATGAGGTGTGTACAAGGACCGTTGCCATGCCACGTGGGAAGTCAGTAACTGAAGCATATTATCAAGTGTGTGGCAACCCCAGAGGATGACTGGGAGAGGGGGCATTCGAGCTACAGCTTGAAGAATAAATAGGAGCTTTCTGGGCGCAGAAATGGCAACAGTATTGGGACGTGGGGGACCACTACTGACAAGGAAATGCATGCACAATGGCATGGATGTAGGATGGGGCATCACAAGCTGTGGGGATGATGAGAAGGTCCCTATAACAAAGGATGTGAGGGATCAAGCCTGGAGAGGAAGTTGAGGCAGAGTAAGAGAGTTCTTGGCTTTCCACAGGAAAAGGTTTGCTCTTTATGGTGTAGGCAACGCAGAGCTGTTAACACTTCATTAGCTGGGACATGACCTCGTCTTAGCTGTGCTTTACTCAAAACTATGGGGAGATGGCCTTGGAAGTGGAGCCGGGGGGCGGGCGGGGGAGGGCGGGCCTGGAGAACAAGAATCATCTGGAAAGCTATTGCGCTAACCCAGTGAGGGATGAGGTCATCTATTGGGGAACGCCTTTCTTTTCAATTTGCATCATGTTTTTTACGGGCTTGTGTTGCATTTCCCACAACACATATACACAATAGTAGGCTCCTTGGCATCAGGAACAGCGTGTCGCTGCTTCACTTTGGAGGATGGATGTTTGTCTTTCCAGAATAGAGTCCTCCCTTCCTTTGTGGATCTGCTACTCCTGCCCCATTCCTGCTTTACAGTTCTGCCACAAACAGTCCAGCACAGTACAGGCTGATCACATGACCCCAAGCCAGCCAATCAGAGTTCTTCCCTGGGATTTTTTTCCCCCCCTGAGGCTGGTGTGGGAAAGCTTTTTTTCCCTTCTCTGGCCAAGACACTGTAAGGATACAAGCCTCGGCTCCCTGGGCCATGATTCCAGGCCCATGGGGACTGCCAGTCTGAGAGAATAGAGCTAAGAGGAAGGAATTTGAATACCTGGACCCAGTTGTCTAGAGGGCCAGCTTCTCTCTGGCTGTTAGTGTTTTTTCACATGAGCCATAGATTTGTTCTGGTCTCTTAAGGTCGTTTTAATTAGGTCCCATCATTCCCAGTCAAAAGAGCCCTAACTATTGTGTTAATGTCCGTCACTGTAATATCACTCAGCTGGCCTAGCAGAAAGGAGCTGTTCAAAACACAGCTGAAAAGGGTAAAACATGAAAAAGTGGTCTGAAGAAGAAAATGTCCAAATTAAGCACAACTGGATGGGCCATCCCCTGCTACTGCCATGCACTGGGCAGTGTCACTTGGGTCAGGTGGACCAGAGAACAGCCCCAGCCCAGGGAACACTCAGGCTTCACAGATCTCAGATGCCATCCTTACTCACTGTGGGACAAGGCGTCCTACTCGCAAAACCCACTGTGACCAAGCCCTTCTGCATCTCAGGCTGCCATGAGAATCTTCCTTTCCCTCCTTCCAAGTTTCAGAAACAAAACAACCATGATAGGATATTCAACAGAGAATATTTTTCCACTGAGGCTCAGAGGAAGACCTTGCATCTGTCCCAGGAGCTATGGCCTCTGGCTCCCTCCAGCCACCCACTTCTGGTTGAGCTTACCTCCAGCAAACCTCTCATCAGAGAAGCCTCCCCTGGTTTTAAAGAACAGCCCTTCCCATCTCCACTCCCTCCTGGCATTTCCCTCCACCTTTGCTCATCACCTAACATGTATCTATTTATT
Organism: Macrotus californicus; assembly: GCA_007922815.1. Lineage (NCBI taxonomy): Eukaryota > Metazoa > Chordata > Mammalia > Chiroptera > Phyllostomidae > Macrotus > Macrotus californicus. Next base: position 31,879 of record VMDR010004434.1, on the reverse strand, counting down.
TTCTGCCCCCCAACCCAACTAGAATATAAGCTCCAGTGAGTCAAAGACTCTCGGTTTTGTTCACTATTCTCACCACCTAGGACAGTGCCTGACGTACGCTGTGTGTTCAATAAATATTTCTTAAATGAATGGAGGAATGCACATGCAGTGATACAAGACCGGGAGCAAGTTAATAGAAAGAGCAGGATAGAGAGTGGTCTGCCACCCTGGCCGGTGTGGCTCAGTGGATTGAGTGCCAGCTGGCAAACAGAAAGGTTGCTGGTTCGATTCCCAGTCAGGGCACCTGCCTGGGTTGCGGGCCTGGGTCTTCAGTTGAGTGCATATGAGACACAACTGACTGATGTATCCCTCACACATTGATGTTTCCCTCCCTCTCTTTCTCTCTCCCTTCCCCTCTCTCTCAAAGTAAATAAATAAAATATTTTTTTAAAAAAGTGATCTTCCTTCAGGTCTACAGGAGGTTAAGATGAGCAATAACTGGGTAGATCCATTCTCAGGTAGGACAAAAGGAAGATTGGGACAAATGGGACTCAGGAGGCTTTCGAGTTCAAGCTAGTGATACAGCAGGATGGACAGCTATTGTTTTTTGCCCATCTGGCACCCATTCACCCTTCTGGCAATAATCCCTGGTCTTTCTTGAGTCCACCCTACTTTGGGGGTGGAGCATGTGACCTGCTCAGGCCAATCACATGTCCCACACCTTTGCTCATATTGACTGCTTTCTGTTTGTAGACAGGATCCAACTCCGCAAGAAGAGTAATACCATGATATCTGCTGAAACAAATGGGAAAAAGACATTTTGTCTCCTGGGACACAGCTAGTCGTGAAGCCTGAAGCTGTTAAGAGTCACCACCTGGAACCCGAGAATAAAGCCAACTCAGAAGAAAGCACCCTAGAAAGATGTCAAGAGACCTGAGTCCCTCCCTGGGATCCAGCCACACCTGAGAGTACTGGACGTGTCAATAATGCCAGCCAATACAGCTCCTTTTCTGGAGAACTACTTTGAATTAGGTTTCTGTCACTTAAAACTGAAAACATCCTGGCAATACTTAAGAACAAGAGGGAAACACATTATTTTTTTTTAATTGTTTTATACTCATTTATTTTTAGAGAGAGGGGAAGGGAGAGAGAAAAAGAGGGAGAGAAACACCAGTTGGTTGGTTCTTGCATGTGCCCCTACCAGGGACTGAACCTAAAGCCCTGACTGGGAATCAAACCGATGACCCTTTGATGCCCAACCAACTGAGCCACATCAGTCAGGACAAGGAATACATTCTTACCACTCTTAAAAACCTCACAGGGAAGCCTAACATCAGGCAAGGTGTCCCAGAAGTGCAACCCCACACCTTTTGTTGAAACTCATTTCCTGTCTCATTTCATTTCCTGTGAGGAGGACGGGAGCTGAGAAAAAAGAGGCAATGATGCTACGTTTATTTATTATTTGCATTTATATTTGGGGAATAAATTCAACAACCTTGTCTCAGGTGTTTTAACATCTCAGCATCTCATAGTTCTAAGAGCAGTGGTCAAACAGAATCTGATGTTCTTACTCAGTGCAGAGAGACCATGATATGGTGAAGAGAGCATTGAACCAAGAGCCCAATAATCTGGCTTCTTTCTAATCCTTATCTGATCACGAATTAGCAGTGTGGTCCGAGACCAATCGTCTTGCTTCTCAATTTCTAAGGATGGAACACGAGCTGTATGACTACATCACCTTCAGGTTCCTGGCCAATTCTGGAATGGCAAGCTCACTAGGGCAAGGGTTCCTAATTTTTTATGGGACCAGAACCCCAGAAAAATACCTATGTGCATAAACACAGGATTTTACATAGAGTTTCATGGAATTCACAACTCTGGAAGCCAATTGGTATCTCTAATCTCTCTACTGTAACTAGGACATTCCTGGCTTGGATTCCTCTGATGACAGGGAAATCACTATCTTACAGAGTGGCCAGATACAACTGAACTGCTCTATGAAAATAAATTTATCTTCATATTGAACCAAGATCTGCACACTGTAATTTCTACCCATCGGTCCAAATTCTCCAGAGGAAGTCAGAAAAATCTCTCTCTCTCTCCTGGGTTTGACATCTCTTCATTTCTCTGAAGACTGTTTCTAACTTTTAAATGCAAGTAACGTAAGAGAAATGCAGACGACTTGTCATGCAAATTATTTTCTAGTGCGCTGTTATAAAGATACATTCTTCCACCCCATCCCAAATATGCCAAACACCCAAATGTAGATACTCAATTCCAAATAGGCACCATTGCTATTAATGTGCATGGATCTAGGTTTTGCAAAGAGGGAAATTACTCTATTAAAATATCTTGAAGGAAAGAGAATCGGAAGGCTTGGAGTCGTATCCTGCCTCGCACTCCAACTACCTGCGTATCATTAGGCAAGTCATTTAACCTCTCGGAGCCTGTTTCTCGTCTGCAAACTGTAACAAAACCTACATCAGCAGGATGTGGTGAGGATTAGCGCGAATTCTCGATGAATACTAGTCCTCAAATTCAGCAGGCTCCGCGGATCATTCGATGCGCTCGGCGCTCTTTCACCTGCGGGATTCCCCTTCGCGAGCCGGAGTCTGCGCTCTGGGCTCGACTGAGGCTCCCTGGCCGCTCGCGCTTTTCTCTCCTTCTCCAAGATGGCGGCGGTCGGCTGCGCGGAGGCGGGATCCGGGCCATCCGAGTGAAGGTAGCGGCGAGCGGAGCCCCCACGAGGCCGGGCTGGGCCCCCACTCCGAGGCGGCAGCGGCCCCGCCCCGCCGCCACCCCCCACCTGGGGCCCGCGACACCGCCCGGGGGGCGCCCCAGGCCCGTCGCGGCCTAGCCCTGGGGCCGAGCCGGGGACTGGAGTAGCGGCCGCAGTCCGCCCCCGGGAAGGGGCTGGAGCGGGCCGAAGGAGGAGGACGGGCGGGAGCTGTTCAAACGGGGAAGGCGGGAAAGCTGCGGGGCCGGGAGGGGGCGTGCGGCCGCCCCGGGGGCCTGCGGGCTGGGGCCGCCCCTCCCCCTGCCCGGGCCGTCTCCGCCCTCCGGGGCGCCGGGAGGCCGCCTGGGACGCGGGAACCGGGGTCGGGGCCGCGGTGCGGCTGGGGACCCGGGATGTGGGGTCCCCGGGGCTGTCAAGGCGAAAGGGCCCTGGAACCGAGCGACGGGAGGTCTGGGTCCTCGGCTGGCAGGAGTGGATGCAAGGAGCTTTCTTTTCCTCTTCACAGAGCTTTGTGGAACTAGCTGTTGCTGCAAAACTGTCGGGAGTGTCCCATTGGTTTGCCGTGGGGACCCCAAAAGTGGTGGTCCTGGGGGCTGTTCGTGTAAATAACCGATGTCGTGTGTACCCTTTGCGTGTGACCCAGTAGGAGCGTGCCTTCGTGGTGGGATCTTCTCCATCAGGGCCCATGTCCCCCACAGCTATTACTTGTAGATGCACTTTATTTGATACCGCGCAGAAGAAGAGGGATATCTAACTCCCTCCTTTCTGATGGTTAAGCTGGTGGCTGGTTTTGTCTCCTCATAGCAGAATAAATTTTTTTTAAAAAAAAAACTGACTCCAGAGTAAAGCCTGTTGATTGAAGGAGGCTTGTCAAAATTTGTATTGCTGATGTTTTTGGGAGCGTGTGTTGTCAGGCGACCTGTGCGGTGGTCGTGGTTCCCTTTAACTGCACTGCGATGAGATGATCCAGTCCTCACCCTGGGCCGGGCCGCGGGCATCTCTGCAGTTTCCAGAGCTGGCAGGGGCTGTGAGTGCTGCATAGGTAGGTTCTCGGAGAAGGGAGTGGCGAGAATTTGGAGTCGCTCTGTTCCGAGATTGGAGGAAATCTCGACCAAAAAAAAAAACAGAAGACATCACCTGCTCATACCCTAGAGATAACAACAGCAAAAATTCAGAAACTGGCGACAGCTGAATGTGCATCTTCCTTTTCCTGCACTGACTGGCAATTTAAGTTCCTGAAAGGACTTCTGGAAGACGAGAACAGTCTTCAGCGAGGCTCTCATCCTGGACTGGACCTGGACTTCAGGATTTCGCTGACTGCCTGGTTTCAGGGGCTTACCTTGTTCCCTGTTTCAAGACTCGTTTAAGTTCTGGGATGAAAGAGGCCCGGTCCCGATTTCCGAGGTGGCTCAGATTACATCCAAAAAAATCGCCTTCTGAAACTTTTTTTTTTTCCCCAGTATTTATAATTTGAACTTTCAAAATAAACAAGTACTACTGAGGATTTCGTTTTTTCCCTGATTACTCTGCTAATCCAGAAAGCAATGCCTGAACGTGACGGAAATGCTACCTACAAGAAAAAGAGCCTCTCTGCCTCCCCTTTTTTATATCCTGAAGAAAAGTCCCCAAAAGAGCCATTTAGTAATTTGCACATTTTATAAGTACACATTTTTTATGATGATGTGTTTCTTCTACAAACAATATTAAATAACAAACTTCTACTTATGTTGTCATTTCATAGCACACTGAGAGGAACAGAACTGTAAAATCGTGTCTGCCTCTTGATGTTGACAACATTTAGTTCCATAAACTTCAAAATTGTGGAATTCAGGAGAATGGGTTTTAACACCTGTTTTGACATTTGCCAACACTTAATGTCATTGTAGCCTCTGTTTTCTAATGTGAAAATCAAACCTAATATTTTTCATTTTCATTAATCCTCAATCTGCTACCTAACCCTGAATTCTGAACTTATTATGGATAATATTCAAGACCCAGAAGGAATATCGTGAGTCATCTGATCTTATGTATGTTGCCCTAACTCTGCCTTCCTTCCATACTGTTGCTTAAGACTTCTTTATCTGGTTTCATCTTTCTTCTGTGAGTCAGCAACCAAAACTAACCCCTAGGCTGCAATAATACCTTGGTTTTAAGGAACCTAGAAATTCAGGGTACATCAGTTCCCTGCCTGTGTGACATACGGTAGTCCACTGTGTTTAATTTTAGTTTCTTAAGCTGTCCTAATTTTTTGGTGAATTGGACTTGCCTTCAGGCCTCATTCATTTTTTTCTTTTTCTTTTTTTTTACAGGTTATTTAATCCTGTAATTTATAAAATGCTCTTCAGTGTTTTTTATGAACATTTAAATAGTAGCTGGCCTAATTCTAGTAGATAATGCTAACACCAACACATGCTTTCTCTGTTGGCTTGTGCCTTGGAGGATCAGCTCCTAATTTTCTGTTCCCTTTCACAGCTTCGTAGATTCACTTGTTTTCCAAAGCAATGAGTTATGAGACCATGAGCACTTTTCATAGTCCAGTAAGTGGCCATTGTTATCTTACCCTGTCTTTAGAGGTACTTACTCCTGTTTTGATAGTTGTTCAACTCCGTTTTATGTTAGTTTTGGTGTTAACCAAAGGGAAGCCCTGGTTGTGAGTCTCAGGACCTACCTCTGCTCTGTACAGAAGTACATTTTGTTGTTGTTGACAACAGATGGTGGCCATATTGATGATGTAGAATATTTAAAAATATCTTATTTATTTTTAGAGAGGGGAAAGGAGGGACAAAGGGAGAGAAACATCACTGATCAGTTGCCTCTGCACACCCCAATGGGGAACCTGGCCTGCAGCCGGGCATGTGCCCTGACTGGGAATCGAACTGGCCACCTTTTGGTTTGCAGGCCGGTTCTCAATCCACTGAGCCACACCAGCCAGGACGTGATGTAGAATATTTACATTTTTTTCCCCATCTCTCAAACGTTTTTTGTCAAAATTCATTGGGCAAGGGACACATTTAACTTGATGTCTCAAATCGTAGTATCTGTTGGCCTTATCAGCCTATGAAAACTAGTGGGATCTATGGATTTTTCTAATAGCTCAATATTTTAGTGCCAATAAGATGATTTGCTATTTTCAGATGAATGGATATAATTTCCTGTGACATTCCCCTCCCCTGACACCTTTTGGAGTTAGTGCCACTTGGGTGGAAAGGAGAAGACAGTAATTTCTATTTGAGAAAGCTTGATGCTTAATCCTAACCATGAAAAACTGGCTACATTATGTATCTTGCCTCATTATATTTGCACAGGAGACCTGACTTTATTTCCCCTTCATTTCCTAGGAAAAGGCCTTTGAGCAAGCAGTTTTTCAGTTTGTCTTTAAAATAATTCAGTTCATTTGTGTCTTTTCTTCACTCTGGCTTCTCTGACCTTGACCAAGTCCACTCCTCATTCTACTTCTTAGAGAAGGAAAGAAATGCTTTTCTTATGTTCCTTAATCTAACTTATCACTCACTCTTAGTGAAACTTCTTATTTTCTTTCTACTTTCAAGTTAGGCATATCTGTGCATTGTATTTTATCTAACTTGTGCGATTCTCTCGTTTATTTTAAATGTGACTCTTATGGAAGTTTTCCTTGCTAATTCATCTTTTACAAAAGTTACATGCTTCAGTACCATCCATGCGTACTGAAGGGGTTGGCAGTGTCTCGTCGAAGTGTCCTTCAGCATTTCCAAATCCCATTATAGTAATGAAGGTCAAATAAAATTTGATAAATGACCAATCATACCAACTTCTAGGCATTTCTCTAACTGGATGAGAATATTTTGAATATATTTAGTATATAATTTTTAAATGTCCTGCAGGAATTGTGACATTGCCTGGCCTTATGAAAAAATTTACTTTAGCATGTAGGTCATGGCTTGTCATTTTCAAAGTCAAAATGGACGTGTAAACTTGAATGCCAAAAAAAATATTAACAAATTCAAGACAATATGTAGAACGTGTATATGATAGTAATTCTTCAGATCAGTGAAGATCTTAACAACTGTAAATATTTCATCACCAGTGGACAAATGATAACTCTTCCTTATTTCCACCTAGCCTTTACAGGGCTTGCTAGTGGTGAACCCTGTCATGAGGCCAACAGATACAGGAAGCATGCCCACTCTCGCTTTTCTGTGATTTGAGCAGACAAATCACATGGTCCAACAAAAAATGCACAGCAAAAAATGCACTTCAGAGAGAGGTCTTTAATATCCGCGTAATGCTATCATGTCTGTCTAAATGACGCTGGAATAGATTTTAGGCTGTTGTCGATCCAAATGATCAGGTTTTGTGGTCTCGAATGTGTGATGTAATCTGTCTTCCTCTGCATCCTGCTTTATCTGCATTTTGTAACCATGACTGAACTATCCCTCTGACTTAATGTCAACTTTTACTCCATCTCAATGTTGTCAGTCCTGTTGGCATTTCAGAAATTCTTATTAATTTTGAAGTAATTTTTATGTGGGAGGTATTTTATATACTTCCCCAAACAACAACTTTAATTCATGAATCAAATCAAAGTAAGCCAAGTGCACTTCCTGCAGTTCCAATCCCAATATTTCCACAGAACGAGGAGGTGACAAGACACTCCTTTATTTCCTGCTGCCCTTCCAGTCTTCCCTCGGATCACCACGCATTTCCATCGGGAAGGTTGCGCCTCCACAGTGATTTCGCATTACAGGAAGGTTTTCCTTCTTTGTTTCTCAGACCTGGTCCTGTAGACGGGAAGGAGCCTGGACACAGAGACACATTCTCAAAGGCCCTGCAGGACCGCCATGGCTTATGATGACGCCGTGAAGAAAGAAGGTATGACCCCTTAATCTGAGAAGCATTTCGAAGGGGGTGTCCTCTTCAGTCCTTGCAGCCCGTGGACATAGAAACCAGGACTGGCCATAACAGCCTGGACTCCCAAGTGATGATCCAGAGCACTATTAAGCCTCCACGTCATCCCCAGACTGGGTCCATGGAAACGAAAACCCAGACAGGGTTCCAGTACAAGAGTCTGAAATGTAGTAGTCTATTGGGGTGATCCCCTGCAGCACTCGTGGTCCTTGCCAGCTCCAGTGTGCAGGGGTCTGGGTTGGGAGTCACACACTGGACTCCCACAGAGCAGCACAGCACGTGAGTCCTTATTCTTTTCAGCCTTTCCTCTGCAAGTCTGTGTCCACCTGCCAAATCACAGCTAAGAAACCGTGTCTGAGGATGCACACTGGGAATTTTCAGAGCATAGAAGCATTGCTTCTTCAGGTTTGATTCTTGTGTTTACAGCCAAGTCATCAAGAAGTATTGCCCATTTGGATCTAGCCTTGTATTCCATTGGACTTACTGAAACATTATTTCAATTTGGAAATGGAGGGACTCATTGTGTTACATATGTGGTGATTTCATTGTTTCTTACTTGACTCTCGTTTCCTTTCCTTTCCCAAATGAACCAATGCCTCTCAGATTGTTTTGATGGTGACCACAGCTTTGAGGACATAGGACTAGCAGCCGGCCGAAGCCAACGAGAAAAGAAACGGTCTTACAAAGATTTTTTAAGGGAAGAGGAAGAAATCGCTGCTCAGGTCAGGAATTCTTCCAAGAAGAAGTTAAAGGTAAATTCTAAACATTTGAATTAGGAAAGTTTTAAACTATCACATATCGTATTTTCTAATATTTGAAGAAAGCAGTTTCCTTTAAAAACTTTTTAAAAAATAAACAGCATTTGTGTCTAATTTTTATTATTTTCTGTTTTATTTTGTTTTCCAAAGTCAGAAATCATCCAAAAACAAAATTAGTTCCAAGTTGCTTTTGCCTCATCATCTTATTCATTGGTCAATTCTTCTTCCTCTTTGATCCTAGGACAGTGAACTATACTTCTTGGGGACGGACACGCACAAGAAGAAGAGGAAGCATCCCTCTGATGATTACTACTATGGAGGTGAGGCTGGGAAAGGGCCCCAGGGCGGTAAACACGGCCCTGGTTCTTGGAGTCGGGGTAGGGGAGAGGGATCCAGATGTTGCTGACTCAGTGGCCTATTTAACAGGACAGTGGTTCTTGTTCTGAGTGCCGGTAAACCAGAGTGAAGGAGGAGAGAGGTGGAGGGCTGGTATTTTGGAGGATTCAGCATAGAAGAACAGTCTTCATTTGTGATACACCAGGTACCAGGTTCCTTCTCTCCCCAATCATCCACTTATCTCTCGCCCATTGTTATTTAGCATCCCTTTTGCCATATGTAGCCCCGGGCCCTCTGGCCTGCACCTGTGGGTTAATTCTCAGTCCAGTGCACATCCACTCACAGAGCAACTTTTCTTCTATATTATGCACATTGCTGACAACTAACTCTTTACTGGAATGGGTTTGTCCTGGACACAGAAACGAACAGCACTCTGTCTGCAGCGTGATCTGAGTTGTTGACCCTTGAGCAACATGGGGGTTGGGGCACCGGCCCCTGCACAGTCAAAAATCCACATGTAACTTTAACTTCCCAAAAACTTACCTAATAGCCCATTATTGACTGGAAGCCTAACCACTAACATAAACAGTCAACACATATTTTATATGTTAAATGTATTATGTACTTTATTCTTACAACAAAAGTAGAGAAAAAACAACATTATTAAGAAAACCAAAAGCAAGAGAAAAACTGCGTGTAAGCAGACCCGTGCAGTTCACACCCATGTTGTCCAAGGGCCAGCCGCACTCACTGTCCCACAGCCACCGTCTGTTCTGTGGGTGCACGCTCCTTCGTCGTGTGTGAAGACTCACTGAAGAGAAACAACTTTAGTGCTGGAACTGTCTCCAGGGTCCAAGGCGGAATCTGCCAATCCAAGAAGCACATAGGCATCATTTCTGAACGTTAGGAATCAGTTGAAGGGCCTCCCTTTAAATCATTCCTGTTAGTTTCTTCCTCGTGTCAGTTGGGTGTTTGGGGCGAGAGAGGAAACTTGTTGGAAGTTTCTCTGTCACGTGGACACTACTTCTCTCGGTTATTTCTAGATATTTCGTCTTTGGAATCGTCACAGAAGAAAAAGAAAAAGTCCAGCCCGCAAGCTGCTGATACAGCTATGGACCTGTTGAAAGCTATCACTTCCCCACTGGCAACAGGCTCCAAACCCTCCAAAAAGACAGGGGAAAAATCCTCTAGTTCTTCAAGCCATTCAGAAAGCAGAAAGGAGCACCACAGGAAGAAAGTCGGTGGAAGCAGCGGGGAGCCGTCCCTGGAGGACGGCGGTTCCCACAAATCCAAAAAAATGAAGCCGCTCTATGTGAGCACCGAGACACTGACCCTTCGTGAGCCTGACGGTTTAAAGATGAAACTCATTCTCTCACCAAAGGAGAAGGGAAGCAGCACAGCGGATGAGGAGTCTTTTCAGTGCCCCTCCCAGCAAGCGGCTGCGAAAAAACCCTCTAAAAAATCAGCTCGCGATGAGCAAGGTGCTTTACTCCTAGGACACGAGCTGCAGAGCTTCCTGAAAACAGCCCGGAAGAAGCACAGGTCATCCTCAGACCCACGCTCCTCTCCTGGCCCTGAGGCCTGTGGGTCTGATGCCCCCCAGTTCCCAGAGCCCCGCAGTGCTAACCTGGACCTTTCGGGCCTTGAACCCATCCTAGTGGAATCGGACTCATCCTCGGGAGGGGAGCTAGAGGCCGGCGAGTTAGTGATTGATGATTCTTACCGGGAAATCAAGAAGAAAAAGAAGTCGAAGAAGAGCAAAAAGAAGAAGGACAAGGAGAAGCATAAGGAGAAACGCCACTCCAAGTCCAAGAGAAGTTCAGGGCTTTCTGCTGCGGCCGTGGGGGAGGTCACAGGGACACCTGGGCCTCCTCCCGGCATCCCCTACACTGGAGCAGCTGCCCCTCCCCCACCACTTCCTGGCCTCCACACCGACGGGCATAGTGAGAAAAAGAAGAAGAAAGAAGAAAAGGATAGAGACAGAGAAAGAGGAGAAAAGGTAAAACATGGCTTTAAAGTGTGGTGGGGTTAAGAAATGAAGCAGGTTTTTCCTGGGCAGTATAAGTGGGCGTGGAATCCAGCAGCACAAGGCGAACCATTGGGAATGTCGCAAGGTAAATCTCTCAGAATGACAAAGTACAAAATATTACCAATGGCCGGGTCTGTCTGAACAAAAGAGCAATCTTAATTGTCCGTCCGGCTGTGCCAAGCGTAGGTTTAGGGATGCCGTGGCTTATTCCGACTGGTACTGAGAACTCATGGAAGGAGCCAGCGCAGCAGCAGCCCTGTCTGTGTGGGACGGTCGAGAGAGATGAAAAGGTGCCTTATGAGTTCATTTTGGAAAATATGTTTTTAAAATTAGAACCATGACCAAGCTAATGAAATAAGCTAATGGCCTTCCACTAACTGGTGGTGGCCACTTCCTGGTATTTTTAGTGTCCAGTGGGTGTCCTTTCTCCATTGGAGTGCTTCCTGTTTGCCAAGTGCCGTGCGGCGATAGGTGCCGACAGGTGCAGGGATGAGCAGGCGCAGTCCTTGACCTTCGCAAGCTCCCTCGAGGGGGTAGGGGTGAGGACTCAGTCACCCTGGTTTGATTGTTTTTCTTCACAACTCGAGAAACTTTCTAGCAGTTGTACTTCGGGGGCTGATAACTATGTCATTAAGGTTTTCTTTTAAAAATAAAGTTTTTCCCCTAAAGTAATATAATATTTTTGTAGAAATTTAGAAATTCTGAATAACTAAGAAAAATCAATTATAGCTTTGCCACCTAAGGACAGCCATTTTCTTTCTTTGTTTATAGTTCTGCAAGATGACTGATAAAATCTAAAAGAAAAATTACTAAAAAAGACAAAGTCCAATATACTAAGAATTGGGAATGGCATCTCATTTCAGTCTGTAATTGAGGTTCACCTTTTTCTCCCCACTACAAAGAGTGCCTTTTTAAAAAGTATATGTGTCTCAGAAAGAAAAAACAAAACTATACCTTTGAAGCCAAGAATCACTGTGAGCGTAAAGAGCTGTGTAGTAAGCCCCGGCCGCAGTTGCTTGGAGCGTCGTCATGTAACCAAAAGGCTTTGGGTTCGATTCCCGGCCAGGGCACATGCCTAGGTTACAGACTCCTCAGCCCAGGCGCATTCAGGAGGCAGCCAGTCGGCGTTTCTCTCTCTTCCTTCCTCTCTCTCTAAAAGCAATGAAAAAAATGTCCTCTGCTGAGGTTTAAGTAAATAAATAGAACCGTACAGTCAAATACTAGGTCAGGTTTTATTCATTTGTTTATTTGAAAATTGCTTCGTGAAATGGTGTGTGTTCTGTGTGAGATTCTGTTTAACCTAAGAATTTCCCTTCTTGTAATACATGATAATGTCATAAACTAATTTCACGGTGCTGAGTGGGGGAGGGCAGGGCGGCCAGAGAAAGCCTGAAGAAGGAAAGGGAGGGAGCACATGGAGGCAGCGCGGTGCTTAGGAGGGAGCATCGCCAGACGGCTGAACTCCGCTGTGGGTGTCCGGCTGTCTGGTGAGTCTCTCTTCTGGATGCTTTGAGTACCTCGCACTCCCAGACCTGCAGCTCCCCCTTGTCTCCTTCTCTGTTCCCCATTTCCTACCAGTCAACCCAGACTCAAAACTACGTGCTTGTCATTTTTCTCAGCACTTCACTATGAGATTTGTTTAAAAATGTGAAACAATTGTATGGTGAACACCCTGCCACCCTACTGAAATCCTACAGTTAATATTGGGTTGACCAAAAAGTCTGTTACATTTTTTCCATAAAATAAAAGACACATTTTTCATTTTCACCAATAACTTTATTGATTTGGATATTTTGAGTATGTCGGCTACCTCCTGCTATTGGCTTCTAGTGGGGAGAGGCCAGGGGTGCTGCTGAACATCTTCCAGTGCCTGAGACAGCCCCACAGCAAAGAGTTGTTTGACCAAAAATGTCTATAGTACCAAGGAACTGTGCAAACCGCTTTTGACACGTTCGATCAGCCACAGCACCTCCTCTATATACTGCACAAATCTTTTTTTGCATTTCAGTTGCGTTTTTACCTTTCTTGAAATAATAAAGCATAATATGCCAGGAATGTTGCCTATCTTCTTCCATCTTTAATATTAAAATGGCAGCACAAAAGTTCAGCAATTTTGATAAGTTTTTTTTTTTTAATGCAAGCCAATAAGCCAGCCGTCACAATACAGTGTAATGAAAGCGTTTCGAATGCAGTGAAAGACAGCTAAGTGCTGCTAGAGACACAGTATGGAAAGAACGTGATGGACTTTTTGGCCAGCCCAGTGTTTGCCGTGTGCTCCGTCACACACACCAATCCATCTCTTCAGTGCATTTCACAGTAAATTTTAGATGTGCACTTCACTCCTGAATGCTTCAGCTTGCGTACCATTAGCTTACGCTCAGTATTTGTTTTCAGAGCTTTTGTATGTCAGTAGGTAAGATTTACCTGCAACACAACCAGTGCGCCGATGTTAAGCGTACCACGATGAGTCTGGTAGTGCGCACACCTGTGGACCAAGCCTCTGTCGAGATCCTGCCCCTTCCCAGTCTCCATCCCTGGAGACAGCCACTGTTCTGGGTTGTTTCCAACTTGATGGTTTACTGTTTTTATGGTTCATGCTTACGTTTCTGTCTTCCCTGCTCTCCTCTGACTAGCTCCACGCGAGGGTTAGGCCAGATGTTCTTCCTCCTTTAATAACTCCCCACCTTTATGTCCTCCGTTACCACTGCCGCTGTCTTGGGCCTCGTTCCTCCCTGCACGTCCTGTCATAAGTGGCCTCCTTCCCACTTCTTCCCCATACAGTTCATCTCTCCCGTGACACGAGACTGATCTTAAGCCCACTTCGATGATGACAGCCCTGTTCACCTTCTTCCGTGGGTGCTCACTGCCTTCCTGTTAGACTGGAAGCTCCGGGAGGACCAGGTCCCGTCTGGCTTGCTCTCCACGCTGTCCCTGGTACTTGGGGAATTCATAGAGAGCCACGTCCAAACCCTTGGCCAGGCGCTCACAGTCGCCTCTGGTGTAGCCCGGAAACTCTCTTCGAGTTTGCCTCTTCTTAGTCCGCTTTGCGCACGCGGTGTGGGAACTCAGCTTGTTCTCAGACGTCCTTCCGTCCATCCCTCTGCCCCTTCTCACACTGAAGCTGTGCCTCCCCTTCAAGACCTAGTCAAATGCCACCTCTTCTGGGACATCTGACCCTCCAGCCAGAATTAGCTCTTTTTTTTTTTATTTTATTTTATTGATTTGAGAGAGAGACAGACAGATGGACAAAGAGACACGTCAGTTTGTTGTTTCACTCACTTGTGCATTCACTGGTTGCTTCTTGTATGTGCCCTGAGCGCAGCCTTGGCGCACACAAGGGGACAACACTGTAACCAACTAAGGTGCCTGCCCCGGGCCAGAGCTGACTTCTGAACTCTCCTAACGACTTGCTATCTCTCTCTAATCGCACTTACTGTCTTCCTAATTGGAGTTACCTTTGTACATGTTCCATCTCCCCAATTAAAAACTATGCGCTTCCTACCAGTGTTTTAACTCCTTAGGGACTGTTGTAGTCACCTTAGTAGTGCCTTTGACTCCTCTGTGTCCTTGGTAAGCGTTTTGTGATATTTGTCAAATGAGTGAATATATGGATGAAAGCATGTATTGAAAAAGCAGGTTGGGAGCAAATTGTAGAGATTTTTAAATTCTGAAATAAGGATGAGGCAGTGGGCACTTTGGGGTTATGAGCAGGGTTTAGATATGCTCTAAATGGTAATGTAAGAATAAAATGATAGAGCTGTACTAGGTGGTTTAGACTGAGGGGAGACTTGAGACAGACAGCCCAGAAGTTTATTGTAGTCCAAGGTCAGTAATAAAAGCCTGATAGAAATAAAGCTGAAGAGACAGATTCAGGAGAGGCTCTGAAGGAAAAATTGACATGCTCTGGCAACTGGGCTTGGATCTAGGGGAAAAAACATAAATGAGTATAGAGATGTCCCATAAGGTTTTGAACCTGAGTACTTTGGAAAATAAAATTATAATCTCCTCAAGGGTGGAGACTTATTTTTAATTCCCCCATGTGGCTAGCAGTTGCTAGTGAAAAAGCATTACAGTAAAAGCCTGTTATGAATCAATACGAGGGAGGACCAAAAAATAAAAACGGAATTCTCTTCAGGAGGATGGGCCCCTTGCAGTACGTGCTTCCCCTGCTGGGTGAGTGTTCTCGGAGCCCACCTGTGTCAGTGCCCCAGCCGGCGTTGTGAGAGGCTGCCTTTGGCTCCCGCAGACTTACTTGGAGACTCTTCTAACACGTCTGCCCATTGCACAATGGGTGATTTACTAGTGCACCTGCCCACACTGCGCTGAGTGTTCAGCAGCCTCTGACCAAAGACAAAAATAGAAACACGGCATGACCTCCATGCCTGACCCTACCTGTTCACCCGATCTTGCCCCAAGCAACTTTTTTTGTTGTTTCCCCGATGAAAAAAGACCTCAAAGGGAAATGTTTTGCCTGTGTGGAAGAGGTGAAACAAAAATGGCACAAGCACTAAAAGGCATCAGAATTGAGTGCAAAGACTGATTTGAGCAGTGGGAAAACGTCTCAATAGGTGTATTGCATCAGCTAGAGAGTACTTTGAAGGTGACTGAAGTTTAAACATGTAAGAATAAATACACGACTTTTTATAAGTAAATTCCAGATTTTCTGGGGTCCCCCCGCATTTGATTGTCCCCCCGTAGTCCATACCTGAAGTAGTCATACTTTGAATGCAGTCATTTATTTATCCAACAAATATTTAGGACACATACTGTGCCTTTTAAGCCTCACCTGTGCAGAGGAAGAGAGGGATGTTTCAGGACCTGTGTCCCCTCGACCTGCAGTGAGCAGGGACTGGAGGGCCCACTGGTAGGGGTGCTGCAGGCCCCTGTGCACCCTTCTACCTCAGATTCTATGGCCAGGACTGCATCAAAACTAGAGAAGCAAGACAGGTGGCTGGTTTGGGAGAAGACAAGTTAGGTTTAGAGTATAAGGTGTCATCCATCAAAAGATTCAGCATATCTAAGTGGTTAATTAAGGTAGTTAACTGTGGAACCAGACCACTTGGTTCCATTCCTGGCCCTACCACTTACAAGCCATGTGATGTGGAACCAGGTGCACTTCTCCCGCTCTGTAAGCTGGGGGTGGTGATAGACCTACCTAGTAGGGTTCTTAAGGATCAGATGAGGTAACGCATGTACATGTGTTTAGGGCTTCGGTGTGGCAAGACCCTCTGGGTGCCACCACACACTACAAGGGGCACCACTAGATATTCTAATGATACTAAATTTTCAAAGGAAACAGCAATTCTTGACATCTGTCAGATGTCTCAGGAGCTACTAGCTTGAAGTAATTCATAGTTTCAACATGCTATCATGTACATTCCTTTTAGTGAAGCTGTATCTTTTCAAAGTTGGGTTTTCCGTGATGGCTGATGAAAAGCAGGTACCGCATGGAGAACCAGCAAAGTTTGGGAACGGCAGCTTTGCACAGTGCTCTGAACAGAACATTCCGTAAATGTTCGTTGTCATAATCATCACCTCAGGAGAGTTCCCAGAGACCAATGGGAATGCGAGACCTAGGATTCAGTAGAGCAGTTGGAACCGGGGTTGGAAGTTGGATGTTCCTGCAGTGAATGAAATATGTGAGTAGGCGAGAGGGAGTAGGGCCCAGAGCAGAACCTCGTAGGGCAGGGGCAAAGGGAGAGGGGCTGTCGTGTTGGAAACCAGAGAGGTCAGTGCCCCGGAAGTGAGGGGACAGGCAGGCTCAAGAATAGACGGTCTCACGCTAGAGAGGACCAAAGGGAAGTGTAGTGGGGAAGAACTGCAGAGTTCGAGGAAGAGTAGGAGGCAAAGGCAGCAGGGGCGGGGCGCCTGCTGGGGAATTTTGACTGATGCAAGGAAGGGAAATTGGACTGTCTCCCTGGTGAAAGGTAACATTTTCAGTGTTGAGATTTGTTTGGGGAGCGGTTTTTACTTGTCCGTCTGTCTGCTAAATCCCACTTTCTTAGGAGGAGCAGAGAAATCCCATGGTAACACCTCGATGATTCCCCTTGAAGATCATCCCATTGAGGTGGAACTTTTTGTGATATGAAAGAGCAGGATGTGGTAGCATTTCAAAGATGCCCTCATTTTGGTTTTGCTGAATCAACAAAAGCCTGTTCACTACCACTCAAAGTAATATCTCTGGTGGAGCTTCTTCAGAGAAGTGTACCCTTTACTTATCTGTTTGTTCCCACAGTGTTCCGTTTTCTCTAAGCAAACTAAAGCTGGCCAGGTGGCCTTCTGCCTGGCACACAGGCATTGTTGCCAATCTGCTAACAAGCTAAATTCTGAGCTACAACTAGACTTGTGATGGTGTTACCTACATTCTCTGCCTGGTAAGGCTGAAGTTGAAGAACAGCAGCAGTAAGTGGTAAAAGTAGTAACTACTGCCCTGGCCAGTGTGGCTCAGCTGGTTAGAGCATCATACTGTAATCGAAAGGTTGCGGGTTCGATTCCCGGTCAGTGCACACTCCTAGGTTGCAGATTTGTTCCCTGGTCCTGGCATGTATGGAGGCAACCAATCAATACCTCTCTCTCATATCCATGTTTCTCTCTTTCCTTTCCTTTCTCTAAAAAAAGCAATGAAAAAAATGTCCTTGGGTGAGGAATTTTTTTAAAGGCTAGTAACTACCACCTGTTGAGTGCCTGCTGTGTGCCAGTGTTGCCCAGGCACCTTGCGTGCACAGCAGTCTGACTGATAGGTGCATTAGCCCGTTCGACAGAGGAGGAAGCTGAAAAGACATGGAGCCAGAATTTTAACACGGGTTTCCTTGACCCCGAGCCTGCACTCTCCCCGCTCTGCCACACACCTTTCTAAAACTAAGAGAGGGCTACCCAGTGCCATCGTACATCTGTGACAAAGCTAAAAGCAGGTCCCAGGCCAGGGGGGACCCATGTAGCGTGCTGCTGTCTGAGGTTAGTCCTGTTGAGACACAGGTGTAGATGTTCAGAAATTAGAGAAGCGGAGTATAATGCAATACAACGAAAGCTCGGCCTCGCAGTCAGCAGGCTTAGGTTCTTCTCCTGGTCTGCTGCTGACGGCTTTGCTTCCCCCCTTCAGACGAGGGGCTTGGACTGAATTAGGAGACGCACGTGACACACTTAGCACAAGGCACGGCTCAGCTGTTGTCACAGTTACTGTTGCTTTCATCCTAGACTCTTCAAAAGCACAAAGTGGTGACATCTTCTGATACTTCTTTTTTCAACCACTCGTTGCATATTAGATTAAGCAAGGGAACCACACTTTTATGGTTTTGTTTTTGTTTTGCTTTGCTTTTTAATGTAACACCCACGTTTTAGGAAGCAAACTCTGCGTTTGTCTCACCTATTTGGAGCAAAAGGAGCAAAAGCAGATGTTACAAAGCCCATGTCCTACAGTGCCTGGGAGCACTTCATGGGCGCCCGGGGCCGGTTCTCTGCAGGATGCGAAGTGGCACCAGCGATGTCACCCTACAGGGTGCTGTGAAGATCGGGTGAGGTGATGCAGATGAGAGCACACGGGCCTTTCGTGCACACAACTCTCGGTCTTCGCTACTCAGTTATTCTTCCTTCCTTGTTTTCTTTCTTTTTTTTTACGTGTAGGCAGCCAAAGGCTCTTCCTTACATATTTATTCTGCACTTACACCGTGCCAGGCACTTGCCAGGTGCTGCGGACAGAGATGAATAAGGCAGTGTCAGCTTTGAGAGTAGTAAGAGAGGCTGGAGAGTATTCAGTGTGGTGAGCCTCAGCAGAGGCAGGTGTTTCGGGAGCAGAAGAGCCTGGAAGTGTGAGAGAAGCTTTCCGGGGCCCGGGGGGGGGCTGTCATCTGGACCACATCTTGAAGCCGAGTAGGAATTAAGAGTAGAGCTGAGTAAGAATTAGTAAGTTACAATAATACTAGCTGTATTAATAGAGGTTTTACTTCACAGAATGTTCTTAGACTATACTAAGTTTTGTATCTGTGGTATACCAGTAAATTGTCGCGAGAGCCCAGTGAGATGTAGAAACTGCCTCTGTTCCCCAGAAATGAGCTCAAAGAAGTGAGACCGCCTGCTGCAGGACACACAGACAGGGATTCGAGCCCAGGGGCTTCTGACTAGAGAATCTGTTCTCTTTCCACTCTACAGAAAGAGTATCTAAATTATATTCAGTGGTGTATTCTGTGAGGTATCAGAAATATAGAGCATATTTTAGAAGGATTTCTGTTCGGAGTGGTTAAAATAGAAAGCATTGGTGTGAAAACCCTACCGTGACGCCCTCTCCTTTAGCCACATCAGCGTTAGGGATCTCAGTCCAGTTCATTCACCAGAGCATCGGATGACGTAATAGTTGTGAGTAAAGGCCAAAGCCAGACTGTCGGGAGTTCCGATGCTGGCCCCGCCACCCTTGGGTAGGTGTCTGTGGACCTCACTTCCTCATCTGTAAGTGGTAGTAATATGGCACCACCTAATAGGGTTCTTACAAGGTTTCAATTGGCTTCTACTGGTAAAGCTTCTCTAACAGTGTCTCCTACATAGTTTTAATATTAAGGAAGAGGTTGTATCCTGTCATCCACAAAAAAAGCCAAGTTTTATTTTTAAGATTCCCAAATTATGTTTCGACCTAACCCCCCACCCCCGCCATATTTTACCTTTAAAACACACTCTTAAGCTAGAGTCGTGGATGGACTTGAAGCGGAGTTTTCATCACATCCCCAAAGAGCTCTAAGACCCCGAAGAGGCAATTAAGTAAGACTGCTTTGCAAAGAGCGCTAAGAAGTTGCTCTTGGAAAGATCTTGATACTGTGACACATGCCGTCAAGCGCTCAGAAGGGTGTTCTGGCTCTAAAATTACAACATTGTCAGTCACGGTGAGTGGACATGTTGCAAGTTATTTGGTACAATTAAGAATAATGTATCCTAGTTTTCAAAATATTAATGTCTTATTAAATTACGTCCTGACTAGCGTGGCTCAGTGGGCTGGGTGTGGTTCGCAAAGTTAAATGTCAGGGCGCACGTGGTTGCGGGCCAGGTTCCTGGCTGGGGGCATGCAAGAGGCAAACAGTGTTTCTCTTGCACATCAATGTTTCCTTTCCTCTCTTTCTCCCTCCCTCCCTCCCCCTCTCTCTAAAAATAAATAAATAAAATCTTTTCTTTTTAATTTGCATTTAAAGGGAGTCCATGGTGCTCCACATGTAAGCACTGTGGCTCACGGGAGCATTTGCACTTGCTTGAGAACACCCAGAGTAGAAGAAAGTCGGGCCTTGCTTTTAGATCACTCGGAAGTGTCCTGTACGTGTGGAGCTAGATCATCCACTGTTTGTATATTCCCAGCTACTGATTCAGAAAAACGTGTGTGCCCTAGAAAAGTTTTAACCCTTTGGAATTTCGAACTTAAGGTGCCCAACTGAAGTTGAATCTTGCACAATGGGAGGTTCTGAAGTCAGTACATGAGGTGGAAACTGTTCAGGGTTTCCCTTGAAAATGCCCCAGGAACGCTCCGCAGTGAAGGCCGCAGACTCTCAGTCCGACAGAGTGCCAGCCCAGTGCAGCCAGATTGCTCTGTCTTCAGCACCAGAGGAAGTCACTGGCGTATGTGCAGGGGTTGTCATTTTATCATTTTTAATAGTATTAGTTACAAACGGAATCACAGTTGATTAGCCGTGAGTTGCACAGGCTTGAGAGAGACTTACAAGGACCATCCGAGGAAAGCAGGGTGATCCTTTGTCACACTCACTCCAAGAAATAGGTTCTTAGAGCAGAATCCCCCAGGCTGATCAATCAGTAGCGCATGTGCATGCAGATTGTCTCTCGCCTGCCCTCTCCTCCCCTCCCCCCCTTCTCCCCCTCCCCCTCCTTTTCCTCTTTCTCCTTCCTCCTCCTCTTCTTCTCTTTCTCTCTCTCTCTCTCTCTCTCTCTCTCTCTCTCTGTCTCTCAGCCAGTTACAGAACTTAGGTAAACTTGGTGTGTGAGTGTGTGCAGTGCCACTCCGTTGTACCTTGGGCACAGTGGAGAGGGATTTGAAGGGATGGAGCCTCAGTTGGACACTTAAAGCATTTGGGGATGTGAGGCTGCTACTGAATCAGCGAAGGAGATGCAGCACCCGGAACCCTAACATCTCTGAGCAGGGTCAGCTTCCCCAACAGAGCAGCAAAAATGGATCTTTGCCACTTAAATGCAGTGTTGAAAGTACAAGCCTTGTGGCTGTTTTCTTTGTCTGGTGCGGGTCAAATGATGTCGCTCTGTCCTCCTTAGCCACCATTTCTATGTGTAACAAAGCCAGTGTTGGGTTTTTGGATGCCACAAGCTCTGTGTTGAAAAAGACAGGGAATAAAAAAGAGCTCCTAGTAGTTTTCTCTTGTAGCATAACAAATCACCACAAACTTAGCAGCTTAAAATGGCATTTGTTCATTATCTCCCAGTTCTGTAGCTCAGAAGTCCAGGTGGAGCCCAAGTGGGCTCTCTGCTCGGCTCTCACAAGACTGAGCCGGAGGCCCTCCCCCAGTCCCCCGTGAGGCTGGAGGTTGTCTTCCAGGTCGTGGGCAGCTCATTCAGGTTGGTGGTAGCCTTCACTGTCTTGCAGTCGTGGAACTCCTGGCAACTTGTTTTCTTCAAGCTCCAGGCCAGCAGGAGAGTGCTTGCTGTTGCACCTTGTTCCTGTTGAGGGCTGCCTCACAAAGCCAGGCCCACGTAGGATGATCTCCTTGGTGGTCGACTCAGGTCCAGCTCACTGGGGACCTGAACTCCCTCTTGCAGAATCCCTTTTGCCATGCAATGTAAAATAATCGTGTAAGTCAGTATCCCATCCTATTCACCAGTCCTGCCCACACTCGAGGGGAGGGCGTTAGACGACCGCAAACGGGGGGTGGGAATCTCGGGAGCTGTCGTGAATTTCTGTCTACCACATAAATAATATTATTATTGAGTACCTGCCGAAGTGCCTAGCACTGCTTGATTCCAACCTTTGAGTAAAAATGGTGTATTACCCACGAGCTTTGCCTGCAGGGAAACTGCAGCTCGGGGAAGTGAAGTGCTCTGTGTGACTGGGTAGTAAAGGGTGTGGTCAGGGCACTGACCTGGGTCTGCTGGCCTTCGAAGCCCACCCCCTCCAGTTTGCCGCCCTGTCTCTCATCGGTCCTGGCACTTCTGCCTCCTTTCCCATTTACTTGCTTTTCTCCAGCGCCCCCGTCTTGGCTGTAGGCCATCATCACCCTTCCCTGGCACTACCGCAGTGACCCCAGGTGGTCTCCCGGCCTTGGCTCCCACTCTTCTCCAGTCTCTACAGTCCTAAAGTACGTTCCAGCCGTGCCACTTCCTGCTTCAGACACTGGAATCGAGCTCGTAAATCGCTTCTTTGGGATGCGGTTCATACTCCACACAGAGGTTACAGTCTGTGGGCTCTGCTCGCAGCTCCAACTTCATCTCTCATTGCCACGTGTTGTCCCTCTCTAGAGTACTCGTGCCCACGCTTCATCTGGCTCATTCCACCCAGCTTCCTGGTCTGGATTAAGTGTCCCTTCCTGCAGAGGCTTTCTTTGACTCTCTGTTTAGGTGAGGTGCTCCTATTACACGTTCCTGCAGCATCCAGCACTTTCCCTGTAATGCATCGCACTTTATTGTCATGGCCTGCTTGTCTGTGTGTCTGATTCTCGGCCGCACTCCCAATGTCAGGCAGGTAGTGGATATCCTGATAAATATTTATTACTAAATGAATGGCAGAGTACTTCGATGGGCTGCTTTTTTGTGTTACCTTTCAAATCTCTCCTTTTAGTTTCTGCTTTTCCTTCTTTGCCACTGAAACACTTTTAATACCACATATCAGAAGAGCTTTCCACTGCCTGTGCTTTATTCAGGATCAAATAATGAGTGTAAGGTAAAGCTGGGGAAAGATAGTGGGCCTGTAAACTCTAAATTCCATGTATTTCCCTCTGTTTTGTGCTGCTTCACTGCCTTAGAATAAGACCTGGGCTGTGAGCTCATCCTCTCTTTCCTCACCACATGTGGTGCACGTGCTCAGTAGTGCCAGCTGTTGTCCACACAGTCCGGTACAGGCCCTGGTGACAGACCCTTCCTTCAGTCTGTGAGCTTGGATCCAACACACAGGGCCAGCGCAAATAACACCCCTTTTTTATTACAGAATCTGTTATTACAAAAATCATAAGCATGTAATTCTATAACATAATATCATACTCAAGCACACCATATGACATTTTAGGGGGAATGTTCAAATTAAAACTATAAATTATTACACCCGTATTATTACCCTTCCAACCACACTCAAGCAGGCCTTACTTCTGCTGGGCCCTGTATTAGTCAGGAGTTGTGATTTTGTAAAGTTTTAATTTTACGTTACAGCTACAGAGAGCCTTGTGGATAGGGAGCAATAAATCTTTTCCAGTGTCATATCACATTTGAGAAAACATTATTAAAACTCCTTGCAAGTTTTATAATATGACCAAATGAGCTTCTTAAGCACATATTCTTTCTGTTGTTCTCAATAGTTAGTAGTGAGGTTGATTCTAAAGTTGGAAAGATTTGGCTACATATAGATTTCCACAAATTACTCTTTCATCTTGCACTCCAGTAAATGCCAGGCCTATGGGTGAGCTGTTTTAAAGGATCGCTTTAAAAATTTGGAAGCTGAGTTTGCAACACACACGCCACAACTTTCTATCCAAAGAAGTGCTATCGTGGTCAACGCGGCTGCTTTGAAAGTTGTTGGGGATGTTTCCATTTCTCAAAATGGCTTCGGGTTTTTTTTTTTAATTTTTAAATTGCAGTTGACGTGCAATATTACGTAGTTTAAGCTGTACAGCACAGTGATTAGACATTTACGTAACTTACAAAGTGACCCCCCGGACAAGTCTGTGACCCACCTGGCAGCACACACAGTCATTACAGTGTTACCGACTGGTCCTTATGCTGTGCATTGCAGCCTCTGACTGCTTTGTAACTAGCAGTTTGTGCTTCTGAATCCCCCCTCCTTGTAATGATAAATTACAAGTGAAAGTGAAGGCAGGATCAGGGAAATTACAAGATCAGAAATCAAATGCAGAGGAACCAAAAGAACACAGATTTGGCTCCTGGCTTTCTGAGTTTAAAGAGAAATTGTGGGGTTGTTATTTCAAAGATGAGAAAAGTGACATCCCAGGAGAGGTAAAGAGTTTCCCAGCACTGGGTTCTGAAAGAACACATAACATGGGATTGTACGCAGGAAAAGTGGGGGCTTTACACATCACCGTTGCATGGCTGCAGCAGTCTGCAGCGTCCACAAACAAGCTAGCGTGCGTTTGTTACCTCCTAATGTCAGACTGATAGTCGGCTCCGAGTGGTAAGTTACAGGGACTACTTAATTACCCCGCCTGGGGAAGCTGGCTAGTAGTTCAGAACCTTTCCTTGATGAAAAGGTGCAGTCTCTTTCCTGTTTTGTAACAGTAGAGTCAGGGTTAGTCCATTTGTATTCTAATCAAGCCTTGCCCTGTTCTGTTCTTATGCGGCACTAGCCAAAAAAGAAGAACATGTCCGCCTACCAGGTGTTCTGTAAAGAGTATCGTGTGACCATCGTGGCTGACCACCCAGGCATAGGTAAGAACGTTTCTGATCTTTATTTTTTTTTACTTCCTCTTGTGCCTCTGAAGCTGTGCAGTTAATTCAGTCAGTCGGGAGGCAGCTCCTCCCCATAGTATTAAAGGAACCCAAGTCTGTTTTTTCCCTCAGTTCTGCAATTACTTTAGATTTTGTCTTAGTTTATCCCAACCATAAAAGAGATTAGTTTTTTATTTGTATCTCTTAAATTGGAAACATGAAAAACGGAGTGCAATTAAATGTTACGAAGCCCAGTGCACAAATGTGCAGCTATTTCCAAGACTCTGCAGCTGACCTTTTCCCTGAAGTGCCCGGGTGTGCAGTTATGAGGTGACTGACATCGGTCACATGTGTCCATAAGAAGTTAGTGGGTGAGAAAAACGCCGCAGCCCAGACCTGGGTTGGGCCCGGGACCTCTGCAGACCTCGTTTGCCTGCGATGCAGAACAGCTTCCTGAACTTCTTGTCAAGGCCTGTGAGGCACACGTGAAGTACCGTAAAAGATAAAAACATGCCGTATAAGTCCACGTGTCTCCTAGAAAAAATTTTGTAGTTAACATCCATATTGAGTAAATTTGTGATGTGAAATTTTAGTGTCCATTTTTACTGAAACATGAATTCACTTTTGCAAATGCTGAGAGAGTTTAAAGAACTTAAAATGAGGCTTAAATCCTGTTAAGCCCTGTCTTGCTACAGTTCATTGTGTCTAGATTCCAGGAAAAATAAGTGAGACGGGAAGTTGGTGGGGCAGAACACGCTGCATAAAGCGTGACCCTGCCGCGCGAGTGGAAGGGCAGCACACACATCTGGAGGCTGCTTCTCAGCTGCTCCACGGAAATCATCTTTGGCACAGAGCTCTCAGAAATTCAGCAAAAGTCTACTTTTGTCAAATTCTACATCACGTATTTTCTCTAACCTAAGTTGATAAGCCCTGTATTGCGGCATCAAGTTAAAAGACACCAGAAAGATGCTTAACGAATAAATTCCTAGAGAACAGACGTGGGAGCACTGGAGGCCGACCGCAGGACCACCAAAACGACCCCTTCCCTGCAGAGGAGAGCCCCGGCCCCCGGGGGGTTTGGTCCGGGTTTCTGAAAGAGTCTGTGCCGTTGCGATCTGGTTTTCAAAACCCTTTCCCAGTGTCTGCTCTCCTCAGTCTTCTGTTTTTCCGTTTTTGTGTTTTTTATAGTTAAACCTTTATTTTACTGAGATTTTTATTCTCTTCTGCCAGATTTTGGGGAACTTAGTAAGAAACTAGCTGAGGTGTGGAAGCAATTGCCAGAGAAGGACAAACTGGTAAGCACACCTTCCTCCGAACACATTTTTTATCGCTTTATGCCTTCCGAAGTGCAACTGTCCCGTGGGCCACCCAGCCAAAGAGTACTGAATAGTGGGGAGATGACAAATCGATAGGAAATGGTTTGGTAGAGGGCGTTAACACCAGTTAGTGCCAGTTTACTCTAGGTGAGGATTTAGCTGAAGGAAAGCTGTCTTTTCTAACCTCTTCTAATTTATTTTGCAACAGCTTTACATTTGAGCCAAAAGATGACCTAATGCGGGTAGTGATTGAAACGATCAAAGAAAAAGTCCCTTTACTGCAAACACCTACAAGTCAGCCATGGTCTTAGAAGTGAGGAAGGCCATCCACTTAATAGTCACTGCAAATAATAAAGACACAGGACTATGTTTACTAGGTAACCAGGTTCTAGGCCATCACCCTCATCAGCCACTACCAGCTAATGTGCCCTGCGGTGAAGGAGCTAACAAGACCACGGTCAGTAGTGCTGTCTGAATCACAGTCACTTTCCAGTTGGATGCTACGGAGGTGGTATAGGATTAGAATTACCCTCTTGCTTTAAGGTATAGCTCATCTGGGTAAAACGACTAAAATATTTTTCGCCCAGGTAGTTTACCTTTAGTTTCTGTTTCTCATGTCAATGTTATCCCGCTATTGGTACCGCCAGCCAGGAGGTTAGAAGAAATATTCAGACCACGTGGACGTTTATCCCAGGATTTTACATTTCACCCTTAGAGAGATCTGAAAGTCACTGCTGAGGTCTGACATTAGCGCTGAGGAACGCATGCAGCCCCTGCTGAGGTCTGGCTGCACTCGCTGTCTGTGGCCTGCTCAGCGACCCTCAGCTCGAAAGTCAGCCTTTAACCCTCTGTCTGTGCCCCTCCCCCCACTTAACTGTTCCCTTTCTTCATTCTACTCCTCCACGGCTGCTTTCCCTATCACTTTTTTTCCTTTTTAATGTATTCTATTTTGCCCTGATCTGGCTGCAGATTTGGAAGCAGAAAGCCCAGTATCTGCAACACAAACAGAACAAAGCAGAAGCTACAACTGTGAAAAGAAAAGCATCCGGCTCGGAAGGCCTCGTGAAAGGAAAAGGTAGCTGCCTCCTCCCTCCCCTGCTTTTCCTGCAGCGCTGTACACGTGGCTTCCCAACTGAGACACTGGGAGAGCAGCCCGTGTTAGAAGCAGGTCTTGATACCCAGGTATTACTGCTGAACATTACAGGTTGAAAAAGGCATTTAGAAAATGTAAACCAGAAGTCAGCAAACTTTTTCATTAGTGGCCCTGGCTGGTGTCACTCAGTTGGTTGGAGCATCATCCCGTAAACCGAAAGATCACCGGTTCGATCCCGTCAGGGCACATGCCTGGGTTGCAGGCCAGGTTCCCCATCAGGGCACCTGTCAGAGGCAACCGATCAGTGTGTTTCTCCCTCTCTCTCTCTCCATCCCTTCCCCTCTCTCTACTATCAGTAAACATGTCCTTGGGTGAGGATTATTTATTTATTTATTTATTTATTTTTTTCATTGAAGGTCCAGAGAGTAAATGTTTCAGGCTTTGCAGGCCCATGTGCATATTCTATCACGTATTCTTTGTTTTTTCTACAATTTAAAAATGTAAAATTATTCTTACCGCACAGGTTGTACAAAAACAGGTCATGGGCCAGAGTTGTCCCATAGTCTGTAGTTTTGCTAATGCCTGGCATAGCTCATAAACAGAAAAAATCAGGAAGGATGTATTTGTAGTATTCAAGGCCATAGCAAGTTTGATCTCTGTTCTCAGCTTCCTCTGCAGGAGTATTGTCACCCCAAAAGAAGTCCCCACCCACCACCATGCTGTTACCAGCCTCGCCAGCCAAAGCCCCTGAGACAGAGCCCATTGATGTTGCTGCTCATCTACAGCTGCTGGGAGAGTCCCTTAGCCTCATCGGACACCGCCTGCAGGAAACGGAGGTGAGCACTGCCATGGGCAGCGTGACTCCAGCGTCTGGTAGAATGTGAACCCATTCACTCATTCCACGTGTATGCATTCAGCAGCTCCTCCATGCTAGGTTATGCCAGGTATTCCGGATGTGGTGATGAGGAAGATACATAGTGATAGAAACATCTAGAGAGTTGGAATCAAAGTTTACACTAATGCCATCCTATTGGAACAACAGCACAAAAGAAATTAGAATACCCTATAATATTTTCCCCAGCTTTATTAAGATACAATTGACATATAACCCTGTAACTTTTTTTTTTTTTAATGCAATGGAAAAGCCGAGTACAAATCCCATGGACATTTTGATCACTTGTACTTCTAAGACATTTTGGGTTTTCTGCACATTTTCAGCAAGATTTTGAGCAGACAAATTAGAATGTATAGAGGATTAAGAGTTCCTCTACTTTTTTGCAGATCGGTAGCAAATAGGAAAACCGAGGTTCTCAAGCTCTTCATTACTCTGCTCTGTGTTTGAATTACACAGTGCAGTGTGCCCTGGGGTGGTCTTTGTCCTTTTAAGCTTCAAAGTCACTTAGCCTGCTAAGCTGTCATGTTCCATTTCTATTACCTGTTCCCTTTCTGATTGTTTTGCCCCCTTGGCTAACTCAGCAACATAGTATTTCAGTTTTCCACTGGGTTCTAACAGGACATTTCAGCGAAGAAATCAGTCTAAGCTACCAAAGCCATTTTAAGCTGAAAATCAGTGTAGGAATATAAGACCATTCATTTGCTTCTGTGTAGAAGTTGAATTATTTTTAACAAATGAAATGCCAGTGGCCACAAGAGATGAAGTTGTATCTAAGTTCTTAGGCTAGTTTCAAAAATTGAGAAGTTATAATAGTCTAGTCTAGGTACGTCAAAACAACTAGAGCACTTTCATGTAGGCTGATAGAATGGATACAGATATTTCCAGAATAAAATATTCTGAAATCCTTAGTCATTTTTCATATTTATACATTCTTATGTTTCCTAAGAAATTAGAATCTAAAATGATTTGTTTTATGCACCATCCATATTCCAGATTTTTCGTCATAGTTCCATTTAGTTTAGCAACTATTTATTGAGTACAAGGCATTATTCCAAAACCCTGAGGTAGTAGAAAATCTGAATAGCATCCTTGTTATTTGCTTTCATCAGGAAATGCACAGACTGGCTACAAAGAGAGAGTAGATGCATAGTCAGCAAATTAAAAGAAGCTAGCTTCTTTGAGCAGTTGCTATGATTTCCATATACAAGGTAACCAAAAAAGGAAATTTTGCAGAATCTCTAGTCTTCTTTGTTTATACAAGTCTTATTGAGGTGTAATTCACATACCATAAAAATCGGTTATTTTAAATGTAGGATTTAGCAGCTTTTAGTATATTCACAGAATCATGGACCCATTTCTACTAATTCCAGAACACCTTCCTTTTCCCCCAAAGAAAGCCCACACGCGTTAGTAGTAGTTTCCCCTTGCCCCTGGGCTCCACTTTTTCTCACTTTAGCGTTTGCACGTATCCCCGCAATTTTGCAGTTTTCCTGTACCACTTATAGTAGTAGTGACTTTACATGTTTATGGAAATAAAGCTGTCCCTGCTTCACCATGATGTGCTAAACATCATGAGTGTGATACTCTGTTTTTTCCCTAGTGTACATCATAATGGATGTCCATCAGAATAGGTCCTGTTCCCCTGTATGCCGTTTGCAGTTACATACTGCACTTGTGGAACACTGATTTTGTACAGTTGGCTCGCTTAAAAATCGAATGCCTGAGCCTAATGAAATGTGCCACAACAAGTGGTGGCAGAGCCCAGCCTGCCTCGCCACTGTCCTCACTCCGGTGTTCTGTGCCAGCTGGGGCAGAGCAGTGATGGAGGACAGACCAAGTTAGGGGGTCAGAGAGGCTCTGCAGGGAGGCACTTTTCCGCCCAGGGCTGGAAGGGTGGATGAGCAGAAGTTTGTCCCGTGGAGGTATTAGCGAGAGGCCTTGCAAACCAGGGGAACCATGCACGTCCGCTGCTCAGCCTTGGGTTCTTCTGCAAAATGGGTCAAAGGAGGTCCAGGAAGGACCCCACTCCACTTTAACCAGATCGTGTAGCTCTTTTTTTGTATTGGGGTCCCCATAAGGTTTTATTTGAAAATGGGTTTTACTGCTAAAATGATGAAGAGCTGGACTGTCCAGTGCATAAGCTGGAGGAAGGCTAAGCAGCAAGGCTGCGGCCCGAACTGCAGAGCATCTTACCGGGCCTTGTGGGCTGTCTGCACTTCGCGGCTCAGAGGCTGCAGGGGCCATTGATGGGGAGGGATGTGATCAGAGCTCTTGTTTGGTTTTCTCCAAGAGTAGCTTCTGTTCAGACCGAGTGAAAAGAGACCAGCACTGGGGGGAAGTTGTAACCATAGTCTAGTCTAGGTACAACAGAGACTCAATCCAGTAAGTGTTTTCTGAGAGCTTCCTGTACGTGAAACACCAGTAGTTACTAGGACGCGTGGTTCCTGCCCTCAAGTTGCTTATTGTCCGTCTGGAGGTTCAGACATAAAATACTGGCTATGATGAACTGTAAGGCAGAAGTAATGGAATAATACTAACAGCTCATCTTCTTTGAGTGCTTACTCTGCCAGCTTTGCTTCAGAGTGCTTTATATGGATCCTTGCATTTAATTCACACTGCGGCTTTGTGAGGCGGAGTCTTTGATCTCCTATTTTACAGAAGAAGAAGAAGCAGAGACTTAGAGAGGTTAATGAACTAGATCTGAAGTTCAGCCTCTAGGGGCTGAAACAGGCCTGAATTTGTGGGCCAAGGTCCCTGCTCTCAACCCCTCCCCATAGTGCCACCCCCGGCAGTGGGAGGAAGGAGACACCGGACGGGGAGGTGAGGGCAAGGCCTTGAGACTAGGCGGGGGCAGGAGTGGTGGTGACTTCAGTGGAAAGGGGGGTAGTTCTCATTACAGCGTGTCAAGGTTGAGAAGTGTCCAAAATAAATGGGAGACCTAGCAGGCAGCCAGAAATGCCATTTTGGAGATGAAGAGGTTGGTTAATATAATAATTGCTAATACTTTTGAGCATGCACCATGTTGCAGGCACAAGTACTTTCTGTGTATTGTCTCACTCCATCCCAGCTGTGCCACAGATGCTGTAAGTGGTCCAGTCTGCAGGCACAGCATGGTGAGCAGCTTGCCCTGGTACAGAATCAGTGAGTGGACTAGCCAGCTCCTGGCCCCAGCAGTCCTGACCCAGAGCTCAGTCTCTGAAGGACTCTGCCCTGCGGCCTCCCGAGGTGACAGAGGCTCACAGCACTTCTCGGTGAGGCAGACCATACGAGAGCTGGGTGGCAGCATCTGCACAGCAGTCTTATTTCTTAGCCCCTTGAATCACAGACATATAGACAGTATGGATTGTATAAGATGTTAAAATTTGAAAGGAACCACATTTTCTTCTTTTTAAGAGTGAACAGATCAACCCAGAAAAGTGATATCATCAGTGCATATCACTTCTCGCACATATATGGAGAAGTATGTGCATGTTTATATTAAGTGTTAATGTGTAGGGCTGTAGCATTCTCACAGTTGTCGCTTTTGGGCTATATTGACACCTTCATGAGAAAAATACTTTTGCATACCTGATCTCCACAAATCTTCCCCGCAGCTCTCCAGAGTAGGCAAGGCATTTTCACTATTCCTAAGTATAGGTGTTGTTCTACTATTCATGGCTAACCCAAGGTCACATAGAGGGTAAGATGGGTAAGAAATACAGAAAAGAAACCTGGGACTGTGATGTAAAAGTTTTCTTTTTAAACAACTTACAGAGTTATCAAAGCAGATACCTTCTATCTCTGCTGCAAGTTTCCTAGAACTGCCTCAGACTAAGAGTGTGAAGAACTCAAGCACAACATGGAGGAAGCGTCAGGCATGTGATTCCAGTTACAACCGACTCCCTCTAACGCTTTCCCTTTCAGGGTATGGTGGCTGTGTCTGGCAGTTTGTCAGTGCTTCTGGATTCCATTATCTGTGCACTTGGCCCCTTAGCATGTCTGACCACACAACTACCTGAACTGAATGGCTGTCCCAAACAGGTCTTGGTGAGTTTTCCTTGGTTTCCTTGGACGTGGGGGGCCAGAGCCCTTGGGAGCCAGAGAGACCCAGTCTTAAAGAGTTTCAGCACAAGATTGTAAGGCTTCCTGACATCCAGCATACAGGCTGCGTTCATGGTTCGGCCCAGGACATGGTACTATACTGTTGAACGCATGCCGTGCTTCCAAGGAAGCTAGAAAGCAAGCCATCCCCTAAACAGCCCAGTGGAGAGAAGCGTTCTAAGTCCTTGAGG
>VMDR010004433.1:0-60217 GCA_007922815.1 Macrotus californicus | reverse complement strand
ACAAATGGATCAACGGAACAGAAGGGAGTTCAGAAATAGACATATACATAGTGGTCAATTGATTCTGACAAAGGTATAAAGACAAATGAGGATCATAAAGACAAAAAAGGGTAATTTTTTCAACAAATAATGCTGGAGTAATTAGACATTCATCTGCAAACAACAAAAACAACAACAGCAAAACTACAAACAAGAACCCCCCAAAACAAAAAACTTCAATCCATACTTTGCACCATTTACAAGAAAATGAACTCAAAATGGATTTTAGATCTAAATGTAAAACTATAAAACAGAGAGAAAACATAGGAGAAAATCTTTGTGACCTTGAGTTAGGCAAAGATTTCTTAGATGCAGCAGCAAAAACACAATCCATTAAAAAATGAATACATTAGCTGGCATCAGAATGAAGAACTTCTACTCTTTGAAAGACAAGCCAAAGACTGAAAGAAAATATTTGCAAATCATATATCCAATAAAGGATTTATATCCTGAGTAAATAAAAAAACTCTAAAATGTCAACAATAATAATTTAAAATGGGCAAAAGATTTGAACAGTCCCTTAATCAAAGAAGCAATAAAAATATGAACAGTCATTAGTCACTGGGAAAATACAAATTAAGACAATAATAAAATATCACTACATACCTATTAGAATGTCCAAAATTAAAAAGAAGTAACCATATCTAGTGATTGCAAGGATGGGGAACAACTGGGATTCTTATGTATTGCTAGTGGGAATGTAAAGTGGTAAGTCACTTTGGCCAATAGTTTGGCAGTTATTTAAAAAGTATAAAACATAAACTTACTGTGTGACTCAACCACTTCATGGCTAGGTATTAATACCCAAGAGAAATGAAAGCATGTGTCCATAAATGACTTACATATGAACATTCAGAGCAGCTTTATTTGTAGTAGCCCCAAACTAGAAAGAACGTAAGTGCTCATCAAAAAGGTGAATGAATAAACAAACTATGGTATACCCATACAGTAGAATACTACTTATTAGTAAAAAGGTACAGACTATTGACACATCCAGCAATATGCATGAATCTCAGGAATTTGTGCTGACTGAAAGAAGTCAGACTGGAGTCCATACTATATGATTCTATTTATAAAAAAAAATTGAAAGTGTGAATTAATCTGTAGTAAGCAGAAAGGAGATTGGCAGTTGCCTGGGCATGAGGCAGGAGGAAGAGATTCCAGAGGGGCACAAGGAGACTTTTGGGAGTGATTGATGTATTTATTATCTTGATTGTGGTGGTGGTTTCATGGGTTTATACCTGTGTGAAAACTTACTGAATTTTCTGCTTTACACAGTTATAGTTAATTGTATGCCATTATCTGTCAATAGGTTATTTTAAAGTTATTTAAAAAGAGATATTGTAAATAGATAAGAATAGGTAAAGTGCTAACTGGTTATACCTAGTGAGCCTGAGTTTCTCCAACAATACCTCCAAACCCTTCGGTCTGGAATTTGCTCTCTGTGATCTGGTTTCAGGCTAATGTTCCTATAGCATCTCCCATTGACATCTTGGATTCCAGTCATGGGAGACTCTTTCCTGAACAGGTACTACCTTTTCTCACGTGTTTCATTAGCCTGGAATTGTCTGCCCACCATCTTCTGATGCACTCACGTGGAGATGATCCCTCCCCCCATCATCTGAACTCCCATAATGCTTTGAACCTTTCTTTATAGCCCTCATCACACACTACTTTATATTATACCTTGTCAACACATTTCTTACCTGTCCTACAAGACTGAAAGATTCTTGAAAGTAGTGGCTCATGTATTTATTATTTATCTTAGTACTCTAATGGCATCTTAGAAAACATCTTGTAAATATTAACTATATAGATATACAATATATATGTTTAACTGATTTTTAAAAAAATATCCTGGCCCCAGTATATTTAAAAAAAATAAACTGGATTGAAAACATTTATTGTGTTTTAAAAATATAAGGCTTTCCCTAATTATGGTGTATGTAATCTTCATTCACATAATATTGGGAAAATATTTTCCATATATTTAGGTGGCTTAACCACTTAACCTATCATAAATACCTTTTGTTTATGATCTCTGGAGGTATTTCTCATTACCTAAGTATTAGGAACTATTGTTTACAGTAGACTTGTAATTGTTTAATGATCTCCCTTACAATGTGTGCACTCACGTCTCGAGCAAAGATGGCGTAAAGATTCAATAATTATATTATGAAGAAAATAACGAAGGGCTGTTTCTGGAACACTGCTTTGTGTGTTTTGACCACATGTTTAAATAATGAAACCTTAGCCCTATCTAAGAAACAGGCTGATGATGAACCCTAAGAATGATTTTATTGCAGAGTTAAGGTGAACTAGAAACTGGACTAACAGGAGAGTTTTATTTCAGTTTCAAACATCTGGCAAAGTTGGGAAATTGGATAAAAAGAGTTTAGGAAATTGTACTGGATGAGAAGGTACTGATGTTTTGTATTTGTTCCAACGTGAAAACATCTATTTCTCTCACATAGAGATGAATATGTAATGGTCTCAAATCTAATGGAAGTGCTCCTTTCTAGGGCTATTGTAATTTTGAAATGGGTTTGTTTAAGGATTCTGGGTCTAATTTCATATTATTAAACTCTGAAATGACAGAAGGCTTTCCAAAGTAATCCCCGAGCCTCTGAATGGCCTCGTGGTGCGCTGTGAGTTTGTAGCATACGAAGTTTGAAGGGCTGTGTGCAATACCATCATCCTTTCTGCAACAACTGCCTATACCTTAGCTCTTGCCTTTCCCATGAACCAGGTTTCTTCCTGTGCTTGGTGTCAGGACTCAGCCTGGGTGCCAGAGTGGCAGCCACTGAAGGTTTCTAAAGCAGATACTAGGGCAGAGGTGCTGAGCTTGGGGTTTGGAGGCAGACCTGGGTTGGAATCCTAATTCCATCACATAGGAGCTCTGTGGCCATGATCCAGGAACCTAGCTTTCTGAGCCTTAATTTCCTCATCTGCCAAAAATGTACAATGAATGACAAGAGCTTAGGATGTGGCACAGAGAGCATACACTCAACATGCACTCTGTGAGTATTTTAGCAACCAGAAATTATCTTAGTTTAATGTCAAGAAAATAGCCTTACTGTGCTAAGGATAATTTTTTTAAGTGACAGTGTGGATGTGGACATTTTTCTTAGAAACATTGCTACAGGAAATTGGGCGGTTGTGTATCTAGCGTTAAAAGGCCTGCCCAACCTTGCCCAGAAGGCACACAGTATCAGTGCCTCTAAATAGACAGACAAATGTGCTAAGCAACCCCAGATATTGTCCACTCAATTCACTGTGGGCAGGAAGAGGATCTATTTTTAAGTGGGGGAAAGAAGACCATAACTGATTAAAAATAGGATCCTCCTCTGCTTCTTTTTTCCACTTTCACCCTGTTTTTCTGTCTACCTCCATTTTTCCTGAAGTCCTCTTGTTATCCCTAGTCATTCCCCCCCTCTTCTTTCTCTGCTTTAGAAATGGTACATATTATGAAAGAGGAAATACTTGACACCATCCCCAGAAAGGCAATGGTGGGGGTAATGTATTATTAATCCTGAACACCTGGCCTCCTTTTATTTGACTGCCAGAATGACGGGATTTTTTGATTATTCAAAAAAGTCCTCATGCTGGTGCTCACAAATGACTAAAAAGGTTAATAAATTTCAGAATCTGCCTGGTAATCCAGGGAGATGGAACTCTGCAAACACAGACTTTTCTTTTTCCATTGAATCTGACATTATGAAAAGCTACCCCTCTCTTCCCACACTCAAAGTGTTTATCCAGGCTTTACACACGGAGTAGCAAGAGTGTGGCAAAGGAGCTAACGTTCACCGTGGGGCTGCTCTGCAGGGGAATCTCACACACACTCTCTCATTGAGCTCTCTCAACAGGCCTGTGCTGAAAGCAGCACAGTTCCTGTATTTCATAGGTGAGGGCACAAGGGGACTTCAGTGTGCCCCATCAGGGAGGGACTCATGCCAATGCAGTTCCCCTAAGCACAAGTGACCCCTTGCAAGATTTAGCCATCCTCTGCACTGACTCCCTATCCCCAGGGTGGCATCATGCTGCAATACCTTGATGCAAGTGCCCCCTCTTTGCCCACCACGCCATGCCAATCACGGCAAGATGTAGCTTCCAGTGCCAACCGTCCTCTGTGGACAGCCAATTCTTAGGACCATGATCAAGTACAGAATCTATCTTTCTAGGAAAGGCAGCTGCAGAACTGACATCCCCTCCCCCAGGAGCACAACCGCAACACCCATCTCCCCATATCTCTTTTCTTGGCTCTGATCATGTAGGGGCAACTCTGTGAGTTTCTTCGTATTGGCCAGGGGGTTGGAAGTTGGGGTGGCATAATAGTGGGTGGTTAGCCCAGTTCCCTGAACTGGTACTTCCTGGCAGACCCTGTAGGGCAGTGGTGGAGATACCGGTGGTTTTGGTCTTGAGTTACAATTCTGAGACCACAAATGCATCCTTTACACATAGATTATCAAAGTTAATCCTTGGGGGTGAGAGGAGGGAGGAGAGGGCGAAGGGGGATAAATGGTGATGGAAGGAGACTTCACTTGGGGTGGAGAGCACACAACACAATATACAGATGATGTGTAATAAAATCGTACACCTGAAACCTATACAACTTTATTAACCAATGTCACCCCAGTCAATTCAATAAAAAAAAAGAAAACAATTTAATCCTTATAACAACTCTCTGAGGAGGGTTCAGTTGAGATCCTAGTAGTGCAGTGACTACGAACAAACACGGGCTTGGGTTTGAATCACAGTTCTTATACTGTTAGTGTGAAGTTTGAACTAGTGATCTGTGTGATTTTTCACCTTCCTGTGCCTCAGTTTCCTCTCCGTGTGACAGGAAGAGTAAGAGCATCTAACTTCTACCGTTGTGAAAAGCAAACAAGGTAGGTTACGCAACAGGACTCCGTAAGTGTTCACTATCGTTATCTCTATTTTCCAGATGAGGAAACTGACACCTCCATGGGTTAGATAACTGCCCAGTGTCACACAGGTAGAAGCGCTTCCCAAACCTGTGCCGTTCTTCTGTGGCAGTGCTCCTAAGCCCTTTTCACACCCTGGCACACAAGGAAGATGACATTGGGGAGAATGAATGAGACAGCTCAAAGCTTGAGGTATTTGGTCTGGCCACCCCAAGACCCTTCTGGTCAACTGGTGTAGCATGCTGCACTGAAACAGAGAATGGGGGCTGCCTAGCCAGGCCAAGGATGTTGGGTAGGTCTTTCTGGAGAAAATGATGCCTTAGGTGTAGCTTGAGGAGTTAGTAACAAAGGGAGGCAGTAATATTGGATGAGAGGGACTGCTTAATTTTCCCTTCTGAAAAATGGAGACCACAATGATATACATTTCACATGATACTTAAAAACTAAATGATCTAATGTGTATGGAAAAGGCTTTGTAAAATGTGGTATCAATTTTAGCTGTTACTCTGCTTAAGGAAATGGACAAAATATTTGAAATCATGAGAGTGATCTAGATGTAGTGGTCACAGAGAGGGAACACTTCTACCAAACCCTCACCTGGGGAAAGTTACAGCTTCAATAGGACCTTCTTTCCCTCCTTCACTCTGCCCTTCCCTCCCTCCCGCCCTTCCTTCCTTTTTATCTTCTTTAAATAAAAACAGACATTAGCTTCCTCCAAGATTTGTTATGAGGCTTAAGCTATTTTCATCAAGTAACTAAAGCAAGTAGGAAGAATATCAAAAAGCCTGTAATCCCAAACAGTTGTATCTCTGAAGTTCATATGCATTTGGCCTTATCTGAGGAAGTGGCCTGCCAGGCTGTCTCTAGGACCCCGTCCCAGGGCTTCCTCGGTGAGGATTTGTTCTGACAGACGGGACAGCCAGACACAAGCTGGACTCAGAAGCAAAGCTTTGGTCACCAGAGGGGAGAGTTTAGGGATGTCAGTAAGGTTGTCCCCAGCCAGGGCCTGACATCTGAGTCCTGTGGAAAGGGGGGGAGGGGAACTTTGTGAGTGAAACCTGAAAGGGCCACTGCACTGAGAATGTTGTCCATCTTGGGGCCCCAGGACGTGTTCCTTGGGCCTTTTTCTCTCAAAAAGGGTAAGCCAGGAAGAGAGGGGAGACATTCTTCCCGGTTGTGCAATGCACACCAGTAGTCTGGTTGTCCTGACCTCAGCTGTGGCAGGAGATGGCCGTGCCTTGTGGGTGAGGTGAGCAATGAAAGGATGGAGGCGATGGGAAAGGGGAGTAGCAGATGTCCTGTGGGTGGGACTAGACTTATTTGTCAGCCTATCAGATATGTTCATGGGGAGAGTGATTAGAAGCAAAAAGTAGGGAAACATGGGTTACACACATTACAATAAAAAATAATTAAATCTTGGAAATTTTGCTTTAGCCTTCATTGCCATTGAACTTCTTTATCCTGGAGCTACTTCACTTTGAGATCTAGGATGAGCTCCATAGACTAATTTATCTCAAAATATTACCTGTTATAAGAAGTTTTTTTTTTTAAACCCTCACCCAAGGATATTTTTTTCATTGCTTTTAGAGAGAGAGGAAAGGAGAGAGAGAGAGGGAGAGAGAGGGAGAGAGGGGGGGAAAGAGAGAGAGAGAGAGAGAGAGATAGAGAAACATTGATGTGAGAGAGAAACATCAGTTTGTTGCCTTCTTAAACGTGCCCCCACTGGGGATTGAACCCGAAACTTGGGTGTGTGCCCTGACTAGGAGTTGAATCCACAGCCTTTTGGTTTATAGGGCTACACTCCAGCCAACTGCATCAAGGTGAAGCTTTTTTTTTGGTGGGGGGAGAGATAGAAAATTTATTTAAAATTTGTTCAACTTTGACATTTTCTTCTCTGAGTTTACTGTAAAATTCAAGTCAATTAACTTCATAAATGCATCAATATTTTAAAAGCTACCTATCTTACACATGGAAAAAAAAGGCTCACAATCTTCAATAATCTTTAGTGTAACAACATTCATTATATATGAATCCTCAAAGGAGAAGCTTGCATTGTCCAGAATGCTAAGTGCTACCCAATGGTGGCTTTGGGATACTTAAATACCACACATTTGCTTTATAAAACCATCATTGAAGGACTTCAGCAGACTAACCCTGAAAGTCATCACAACTGTTCTGTCTTTAATAATCTGGACCAACAAAAGGAGAGAATTTTTTTCTAGTGTGACATTCTCATGGTCATAGTTTTAAAAGGATTTCTTCTTTGAAATTTGACTCTGATGTTGCAATGCTCCTCCGTTCTTGGAGAAGCTGACTCATTCTTCATGGCTGACCTCAGACGGCACCTTCACTGTAAACTAGTGCCCAGCACCTTAAACAGGATTAATCTCTCCCACGGAACTAGGTGTGTGCGCCTCTGTTATGACATCATTGTCACACGGTGTCGTGGCTATTCTTGTGTTTGTTTACCCAATCATCTGTGAGTTCTTTGGAGGTAGGGATGGTTTTCAGTATCTACTTAATAGATACTTGCAGAATTAAAGAGAGCATCTGTCATCATAGATACGATGTTTAAAAT
The DNA here is from genome assembly GCA_007922815.1 of Macrotus californicus. Taxonomy (NCBI): domain Eukaryota; kingdom Metazoa; phylum Chordata; class Mammalia; order Chiroptera; family Phyllostomidae; genus Macrotus; species Macrotus californicus. The sequence goes on along the minus strand of VMDR010004433.1, from coordinate 52,672 downwards.
ATAAATTTGTGTACTTGTACAAATAAATTTAGAAAAAGATGTTCAAGGGCTGTTGTCATCCACATACAGAACTAAAGATTTTTTTGAAGGAAATTATCATCTTAAAATCTCCTTAACTGAAGAGATTCAAGAAAGGTCACCAATATTTCAAGGTGAATGACTGAGTTAATGAGTAAATAAAGATTTTTCTGTGATCTAGTGTGTGCTGGACTGTTACCTATGACTATATTTAAGGCTAGAGCTCAGAAGAAAGGAGAGAGATGGGTCCAATATTTACTGAGTTGTTGTACCCTCTGGGTTCTCTATTAGGAGGTTTCCACCTTAGGTACCATGTAATTTGACTTCAGTTCAGGTGCAACCACCTTCTGTTGGTTCTTTTTGTCAAATGCAGAAATTAGCTTTTGGAAGTTCAGTAATGTGAACAGAGTCATCTCACCTCATACGTGGCAGAACCAGAATTAGAACACAAGTCTGAAAAAAAATGTTAGTGTATGTGTATATGTATTGAGAAAAAGAAAGAATTTAACAGTTATTAAGCAATTCAGGACAGTCTTCACCTTATAGCCTACATTTCCCCCTTAAATTAATATCTAAGGAAAAAGGCCCGGGAGGAGGGGTTTGAAGTGGGCAATAGGTGTGTTGGGTAAGCAAGTGAACTCAGAAACCTGGGTGGAGTCTGACTGTCACATTCTAGTGGTGTGATGTGGGGAAAACGATTTAACCTCCTGGAGCCCCAGTTTCTTTAGCTATAACATGCAAGAAGGGTTGGAGGGGAATAACCATCTTCTGTGTCTTGCGGGAGGCTGTGAGAACAAGATGAGAAAACGCACTGAGCACTTAGCCAGCCGAGGGCTTGGCGCATGCGAATGCTCGATACATTCATGTCCTAATTCTCCAAATGCTCTGTGCTTGTTGCCCAAAGTCAATAGATAGTTGCTCATGTTCCCACTTTTTTACTGTTTAGTAGATGAAATTTTAAAGTAGAAGAGAATTCTGCTGAATGACGTTTTCCCTGTGAACTTCATCCAGATCGTTGGGTTTGGAATCATTTGACCGGAATGTGGTTCCTGGTTCTGGTTTGTGGTCTTGGTGAGACATGTTCCTCAGTTTCTCTGAAGTCAGTTTTCTTATCTGTAAAATAGCAAACAAAACCACACCTATCTTCCCAGGCTTACTTGAAAAGGGCTCAGATAGGAAGCACCTAGGAGTCCGGAGTCTTCTTGAAGGGAGTGAAGTTCAAGTGGACACCTGGAAAAGAAAAGGGCCATGTAAACTCTGATACACACTTATGTCATAGATAATTACTCTATCATTTTAATAACATTAGTATATGAAACTGACATTTAAACTTATTACAAGCTACATTTCCCATTCTATGGGTTTCACTTTTTAAAAAAAAATTTAAAAAATATTTTTATTTCTTTATTTTTAGGGAGAGGGGAAGGGAGGGAGAAAGAAAGTGACAGAAACATCAATGTGCAAGAGAAACATTAATTGGCTGCCTCTCGCACCCCCTAGCTGGGAGCCTGGCCTACAACCCAGGCATGTGCTGGGAAATGAACCGGCCGCCAACCCTTGATCACAGGCTGGTGCTCAACCCACCGAGCCACACCAGCCAGGGCCTGTGGGTTTCACCTTCTGATGTCACGTTTGAATTTCATGTTTTTAAGGAGAGAAATTCTGCGATTTTTAAAATTTTTTGGTGGACTGTAATTAACCACAAAATTGGTCTATCGTTTTCCTGGAGCTGTTTCTAGGAGAACTTCAGGGATCTGCAATGTCTTCAATCATCAGTTGTGTCATGGGAGAACCCAAATAAGCATAGATTATGTAGCTTTTTCCAGCTTTCATACTGAATGGGATAAACCCATGAGCTTCAGCTGAGTTCACGCACGCATGCGTATGTGTGTGAGAAAACAAACATGTATGTCTCGGATTTGATCCTGAGGTATTCCTTGCGTTTAAACAAGACACTGAAGGGCACGTCAACTTTCCCAGGTCACTAGGGTTTTCATCAGAATGCTGGACTACAAAGAGTTCCCCAGTGGTGGGGTGAGAATGATGTACCACCCGCCCCACCCACAAGTTTAGCATACCAGAGAGTGACCCTGACTTGCAAATATCTGGCTCATTGTGTGCTGGTGTTGTTTATAAGGTCGAATTCTGACTTAACCCTTTTTGATGAAAAAAAAAAAATTAGCAAAGGGTGTCTATGTGAACATTTTGTTTCTTAGAGAAAATTATGTTGTATGGAGTCTACTTAGTTCACCACATAAAAATTCTTAGCACAGAATATCTCGTACAGTGTAAGAATTTATTTCCCTCGAGTTGCTTAAACGTCATGGCGTGTGGTAAAAAATAGGAAATATGTCATTTTGCAAATACTCTTGCCAGTGCTCCTCTGTTACGGTCTCATATATAACCCTGCCATCTGCACAGAAAACGGCAATTGAGTAATTTCCAGGTGAATATGAACAACAGAGCTAGCCACAGAGATAATTCAGAAAGCCTTTATTTTATATTATCTTTTAGAGCAAGATTATCTGTCTAAAGAATCTAGGAAATTATCTTACAGTTTCCAACTGATTTTGTCTGAACTAGTTCTGTGAGATCCACTGGACACGCTGGGATGAAGCAGATTTGTTGGAATAGTAAAATCTGTCACGTGGCTGATCTTACGAAACTTTTCCTAGACTGTAAGCTGCCTGAGGGCACAAACTGTATTGTATTTATATTTGAATCTCTCCAGTGTCTTCAATTTATTTAAATTCAGTTTAGTATAAAAATCATTTCTGGGCCTCCTAAGAATTAGACAGTGTTTGAAAAATATATTCCTCAATGCTATTTTTTATTATATCTCATTTAGTGTCCCATGGGGCTCCATGTCTATTGTGGAAACATGGGCATATATTTGTGACAGGAAATTATGGACTGCGACAAGGAAAGCAGCAGAAAAAATTGTGTGACATTTGGTAGATACGGGTAAAATAAATGCAGAACTGTGTAACCTAACAGAATTAATATAGATTTTTTGAGAACTCTTTTCATGGCTTATATTATATTATACAGTTTGTCTTACTTTTATCTTTGGACAGTTTTATTATGAACTAAGACTAAAAATCAGATGAGATGCTTATGTGTTTGTGTGTGTGTAAACAAGAGATACATAAAATGTTACCGCAATGAGTCCTACTTAGAATGAGGATAATAGCTATTAATTGAAAGCTTAGTATGTGTCAGATAACCCTCCCTCCCTCCCTTCCTTCCTTCCTTCCTCCCTCACTCCTTCCTTCCTTCTTTGTAATCCTCACCTGAGAACATGTTTTATTAATTGCTGTTAGAGAGAGAGGAAGGGAGAGAAACATTGATGAGAGACAGAGAGAAAGATAGAGAGAGAGAGGGAGAGAAGCATGTGTCTAGTTGTGTCCTATATACACCTGGACCAAGGATTGGCACCCAGGACTGGGCAGGGGAAGGGGGATTGGGGAGCAGCACCCATGCCTGTGCCCTGGCAAGGAATTGAACCCACAACTTTTCAGTCACAGGAGAACACGCAAACCAACCGAGCCCTATCTGCCAGGGCTGTGTCAGACAATCTTTAAATGCAATATCATATTTAATGTATACAACGACCTGAGGAATTAAATGTTATTTCCATTTTTATAAGATTAATAAGCTGATATTCAGGGATATTTAATAACGTGCTCAACTGCACATAGTAAGTGGCAGAACTGAAAGTCAAACCCCCAAAGTCTTTGACTAGTAAATTGGTATTCTTTCCACTATTTTGCTTGACATAGGAGACACCTACACATGGTGATTTTTTAACAGTGTCAAAACACCTTTTTCTTTTGGGACACCACTTGTCTGTAATTATTACCTGTAGAGTCTTTCTTTGAGCCTTAAGGACAGATTAAGGCTTTTTTTATGCAGAGCAATGAAAAAGTGCAATCTCAGCTTCCAGTGCGGGCAATAGTTACTGGGAAGTCAGTAACCGGACAAAAGTGAGTCATTCTGAATAAAAGAAAAAAAGTGAAGTGAGAGGGTATTTAAAGTCTTGTCTTTTTTTAAAGCAACTAATTAAGCCATTTGGATTCTGAGTAGAAAAAAACAAATAAAAATGTTATTTCACTTTTCCAACTATGCTGAACTATCACTCTAGGATTTCCACCTCCAGGAGGTAATGAACAAGCACCGCGGGAGAGCCACAGGTGGAAGAGGTTGAGAAGGATCCTGGGTTTTCTCCGGCGATATGGGAGCCAAGGTGGTATTTTGAACAGGGAGGGCAATGGTGATATAAAATAACTTATCTATCTGACTATTTGGTCAAGCGCTCTGCAGACAAGGGAATCTGGGTCTGCTGGTATGGGCATCTACACACCTAACTTGCTTTGGTGTGTGTACTATGTGCCAGGTAGAACCAAAGCAGCGTGGTTCTTGCCCTCATGGAGCTTATAGTCTAGACTTAAAAAGACATAGTACTTTCATAAAACAGCATGTGAGGACTTTTTAAAGAGACATTACAGTCCAAGAAAGTTCAGCAACTCAAAAGAAAAATTGCCTCTAAAAGGCCCCTGAAGCCAGCCTAAGGCTAGGAGTGTTCAGAGGGACTGTGGGAAGACAAGACAATGGGGAGGAAAAATAAGGGCTCCAATGCAGTTTTCAACTAAAAGTTGTGACATCAGTGGGAGATGGCACTGTTCCTGATTGTGGCTCTGCCCTCTATTAAGCAACAGTGGCATGAAAGGCTCTCACTGCAGTGGGTATGTAGACGAACTCACTGAGATGCAATATAGCTCTCTCTGTAGCCTCTCATGCCTGATGTTATCTGTGAACTTAGGAAAGCATAGTTCTTTCTACGTGGTGGTCTGCATGACTACCCACCATATGGTTTTGCTGTTAATTCCCTATAAAAAGGGACCCTGTCCTAGGATGGGTGTGGATTTTTCTCAGCCAGACACCACTGGGAGTAGCTGCTCTGTCCATGTATATAAGTTTCTCCTATTAAAGCTCTTAGGAATTTGAATAAGGCTATGTGACAGTTCTTTGGAGTTGATCCTGAATTTAGACTTTTGGGGCTTTCCCCTAACAGGTACCACAGTGGTTTAATACAAACTGCTTCTAATTCACTGGTAACTTGAGGCAGATGTTTATGAACTCTACCGGCAAACCACATCCACTTTCTGTGAAGAGGTTTTCTAAATAGTAAAAAAATGTATTATTTATTTTATTGAGGTGAAATTAACATAACATAAAATTAACCATTTAAAAGTAAACATTTCAGGAGGCTTCTGGTGTAGATGGCAGTGTAAGCAGACATGGCTCGCCTCTTCACACAACCACATCAAACCTACAACTAAAATATAGAACAATCACCACTCAGAACCATTAGAAATCGAGTTGAATGGAAGTCTGACAACTACAGAATTAAAGAGACCACATCCATCCAGATTGGTAGGAGGGGTGCAGAGATGTGAAATGGGCCAGTCCCTCACCCACGTGCTGCACAGAAAAATTCAGGAGGGATATCTCAGGAGTGAGGAGTGTCAGCCCCACACCAGGACCCCCAGCCCAGGGTTTCAGTGCCAGGAAGATAAGTCCCCACAACTTCTGGCTGAAAAACCAGGGGGATTGAGTTGGTGGAAGAAACTTCTGGAGCCCCAAGCAGTTCCTCCTGAAGAATCCACACACAGACTCACCTACTCAGACTCACTCCCTCTGAGCTTCAGCACCGGGGTAGAAGCTCGAAAGACTCCAGTGGCACACAGGGAGGACCTGAAGTGTCTGGCATTAAGGTGAGCAGAGGCCATCATCACTTTTCTAAACCTTCCCCCCACAGAGACATAGAGCATGTAGGCTGCTGCAATAGCTGAAACTCCATCAACCTGGCTAACACTGTTTGACCCACCTTGGAGATCTCCAGAGACCCTACTCCACCCAACTTACATGCCCACCCAAGCAGCTTCTCCATGAATGGCTGGTTTTGGCTCAGGCTTCACAACTTCCTAAATCCTCTCAAATAAGCAACAGCTGCCTTCAGAGAGCCCCAGCATAAGCCAGATTAGAGTCACAGCTTGGCTTCACCTGGGAATCTCCAAGCCCTGTACAAGTAGCAGCCATCTCAGGTTGCTTTATAGCATTGGCAGGGTGGCCTGGGAAAAACACAAGTGGAGGCTGACCTTGGTCTGCACCACACAGGAAACACCAGGGCCAGCGCACTCAGTGGACAGCTACAGACCATGTCGGAGCACCACCACCCTGCCCCTGCATGGCTGATCCACTACAGAGGGTGGAAGTTGGTGGTAAGTGGTCATAGCCAATCCTTGCAACTGACTGGCCTCCGTAAATCCCTCCCATTGATCTGTCAATAGCAACCAAGGCTCAACTAAAAGAGGATAGTGTACTCAGCTCACTTGAAGGGCACACCTTGAATACTTAGTTTGGTTGATAGGGGAGGCTGTGCCACTGGACCCTACAGGACACCTACTACATTAGGCCACACTGCCAAGACATGCAATCAAAGTAGCTCTACCTAATATATAGAAACAAACATAGGGAGGCTGTCAAAATGAAGAGACAAAAATACAAAAACAAAAACAAAAAAAATGGCCCAAATGAAAGAAAGATCAAAACTCCAGAAAGAGAGCTAAATGGAATGGAGATAAGCAATCTATCAGATGCAGAGTTCAAAACACTGGGATGCTCAAGGAACTTAGTGAGGACTTTAGCAGTGAGGACCACAATTACTGTATCCTTGGTGAAAAATGAAGGGTACACTAAATAAAGAAATAAAGAACAATTCACAGGGAAAAAACAGTAGAGTGGATGAAGCTGAGAATCAAATCAATGATTTGGAACATAAGGAAGCAAAAAAGCAACCAATCAAAACAACAAGAAGAACCCTTTCCCCCAAAATGATGATAGTAAAAGCAGCCTCTGGAACAACTTCAATCATTGCAACATTTGCATCATAGGGGCACCAGAAGGAGAAGAGCAAGAGCAGGAGACTGGAAATCTATTTGAAAAAACAGTGAAAGAAAACTTCCTTAATTTGGTGAAGAAAACAGACATACAAATCCAGGAAGCACAGAGAGTCCAAAACAAGATGGATGCAAAGAGGCCCACTCCAAGACATATCATTATTAAAATGCCTAAGGTTAAAGATAAAGAGAGAATCTTAAAAGTAGCAAAAGAAAAGCAGTTAGTTACCTACAGGGAAGTTCCCATAAGACTGTCAGCTGATTTCTCAAAAGAAATTTTGCAGGTTAAAGGGATTGGCAAGAAATATTCAAAGTCATGAAAAGCAGAGACTATAGCCAAGATTGCTCTACCCAGCAAAGCTGTCATTTAGAATCAAAGGACAGATAAAGAACTTCCCAGACAAGAAAAAAACTAAAGGATTTCATCATCACCAAACTATTATTATATGAAATGTTAAAGGGACTTATTTAAGAAAAAGAAGATCAAAACTATGAACAATAAAATGGCAAAAATACATATCTATCAACAATTGAATCTAAAAAACAAACTAAGCAAACAAGAAGAACAGAGACAGAATCATGGATACAGAGAGTGTTTTGATGGTTGCCAGATGGGAGGGGGGTTTAGGGGAATGGGTGAGGAGGTGAGGGGAGTAAGTACAAATAGGAGGTTACAGAATAGCCATGGGGATGTGAAGCACAGAATAGCCATGGGGATGTGAAGTGCAGTACAGGAAATGAAGTAGTCATGGACAAGTTACACGCATGACCCGTGGACATGAACAATGGTTGGGGTATTGCCTGAGGAAGTGGGGGTAGTTGACTGGAGGGGGGCAAATAGGGAAAAATCAGGACAATTGTACTAGCATAATCAATAAATATAATAACAAATAAAAATAAAATAGAAAACATGGGTTCCAATTTCTATAAAGTGAGCTTAAACTAGTAACTTACTTGATTACATGAGGAATCTCAATATATTAGGTGCATGTACAACATACAAAAATATAACTAAGAAAGTTTTGCATTAATATTAAAATAATATTTAAGTATATGCTTCCATTTTTGTATGCAAAAGAACTTCTAAGGAATAATGTTTTGTTAAAGGAGGTATCCAAATAAATTTTAATTGATGTCCTTTCTGTTAGTAAACTTCCTGCAATGAATTATTCAAAACCAAAACAAAAGTGACCATTTCAGTAGCATTGAGTATTTTCACAATGTTGTGTAACCATTACTTCTATTTAGGCCCATAACATTTTCATCACCCCCAAAGGAAACCCCTTATGTACTAAGTAATTACTCCTCATACTCCCTCTCCCCGTCCCTGGTATCTACTAATCTTTGTTCTGTCTGTATGTATTTACCTATTCTGGATGTTATACATAGAATCATGCAATATATAGTGTTTTGTACTGGCTTCTTTCACTTAGAATGATGTTTTCAAGTCTCATTCATGTTGTAGCTTATACCAGTACTTCATTTTTTTAATGGATGAGTAATATTCCATTCTATGTATATAGCACATTTTATCATTCATTCATTAATAGACATTTGGGTTGTTTCCACCTTTTAATTATTATAATAGTGCTCCTATAATCGTGTCTCATCTTAGTCCATTTGGGCTGTTACAACAAAATACCACAGACTGGGTAGCTTATAAACAACAGAAATTCATTGCTCTCAGTTGTGACGGCTGGAAGTCTGAGGTCAGGGTGCCAGCACCATTGGGTAAGGGCCCTTTTTTGGATCATAGACTTCTTATTGTCTCCTTGCATGGTGGGAGGGGCTAAGGAGCTCTGTGGAATCTTTCTTATAAAAACATTAATACCATCCTCATGACCTGATCACTTCCTCATGGCTCCACCTTCTAATACCATCACATTGGGTATTATGGTTCCAACACATGATTTTGGATGAACACAAACATTCAGGCGATACCACGATTGTACCTGTACTTGTTTGAACACATGTTTTCAATTCTTTTGAGTATATACCTAGGAGTTGAGTTACTGGGAGTAGAATTACCATATGATAATTTTGTGTTTAACTTTTTGAGGAACCACTAAGCTGTTTTCTGCAGTGGCTGAACCATTTTAAATTCCCACCAGCAATGTACTAGGATTCCAATTTTTCCACATCCTTGCCAACATTTATTTTCCATTTTTGGGATTATAGCTATCCTAACGGGTAGGAAGAGGTACCTCAGTGTGGTTTTGATTCACATTTCCGTAATGATAAGCATCTTTTCATGTGCTTGTTGGCCATCTGTACATCTCCTTTGGAGAAATGAGAAATGTATATTCAAGTCATTTGTCCATTAAAAATTATTTTTGTTGTTGCTACTGAGTTGGCACACTAATTTCTGAGCCATAGTTCATCTGTGTCATGACGCATATCCAACACCCACAGCAGTCTCAAAGGTGGGTGTGGGTGGGGAGTGAACAAAGAACACAGAAGAGGTGGAACTTGGGGTGTGACTGAAAGGGTGCTAAAACGCAGCTTTATCTTCCTCAATAACTTAGACATCAAGATTTATCTTCCGTGATAACTAAGAAGAGGAAGTGATAGCTTTGACATGGCACTTTGATGGATATGCTTTTCTAGCAATCTGAGCTCAACTTCATTCTCACTGCCATTGTCTAGCACAATAATAAAGAATATCATTTTTTAGTGCATTTCATACACATTATCTTCCTTAAACTTAATAGCCATGTGAGGTCTAATTTTAGAGATCAGAAGAATTGAAGCTTGGAGAGATTTAATAACTGGTTCAAGGTCAAAAGTAGAAGGAAGCTAAGTGAGTAAGGATTCCATCGTCAGAGATTGATGCCCCTTTCCTATTATTCCATGGACAGCTCATGCCTTGTTTGTATTATTGCTTTAGTCTCCTAGCCTTTCTCCCTTTCTTCACTATTACCTTCCTCAATCAATCCTTTATACTGCTGACATTGGTGGTTTTGCTAGAATGTAAATCTTATCATGCCACATCTTTGCTTAAAGTCTTTTAATAACTTGTCATCCTTAAGATCCTCTGTCTTCCCTTTCAGGTTATCATCTTTTGCTTTCCTCATTTGTACCCTGCCTTGTAGTCATGTCAAACTACTCCCAGTTTCTAGAATCTGTCAAGCTGTTTCATAACCTTGTACTCATAACATAGAGTTCCTTCTGGCTGGAATGCATTGAAGACTTCCCTCCTCCCTTCCCATGAACTTTTCCCCATAGCATAAGATGCACAAATACTGGCAAATGAGGTAGTCCTAGGAAAGAAAGAGAGGAACCTGTCACTATTTATACACCTCACTTTGGCTATCTGGGATATCCAAGTGACTCAACTGAAAAACTAGTAAGACAGCTTAGTAGTCAGAAATAGAATTTAAAAAATCAACAGATCTGTAATAGTAACCAATTAGAAAATGTTATGGGAATACAAATCTAATTTATAATAGCATAAAAATCTATAAAATACCTTGAAACAAGCAATAAAAATATGTAAATCCATATTTTAAAATATTTTCTAAGCTGTTATTGAAGGATAGAAAAATAATGCCCCTGTTCATGTTTCTGCACAGAAGGTTTCATGCGGGGGTGTGAGCCTGAGGTCTGCCACCCCGGGTTTGAATGCCATCTCCATGCTGTGTCTACCAGTTCCTTTCTGTGTCCTCTTAGGAAAGCTGCTTTACTCCTCTAAGGCTTAGCTTCTTTGTTTGTGAAATGAGAGTAATAGTATTAGTTAACTTGGGTATCAATTATGAGAATTAAATAAAATGATCTCTTTAGAACACTCAGCCTAGAGCTAGGCATGTAGTAAATACTTAATAAGTTATCTATTATACAAACACTGCCAATTATCTTTAAGATAATCTGTGCATTGAATGCAATTACAATGGAACATTTGTTTCTGGATGTGATTTGTAATTTTACTGAGAGCTCATCTTTAGAAGATATTGTGTTTTTGTTTTATGTTTTTGGAGTCATGTGTCTCCTGTGTTTTGATTATCTCCCAACAGAAGTATTTTCCTTTTGGTTTTGTGTGCCCCCTACATATGCCTCTCTCTCCCTCTCTTCATTTTTTCCTTTCTTCCTTCTTTTTTCCCCCTTCTTTCCTGTCTCAAGGTTGCAAAGATATTCTTCTATGTGTTAAATCCTAGAGGTTTTATGTTCTACCTTTCACATTAGACCTGTAACTCATTTGGAAATGATTTTTGAGTATCACGGGAGTTAAGTTTTACTTATTTTTTCCACATAGATGTCCAACTGACCCAAACTCTTTTATTGAAAAGACTGCTCTTTTCCTATTATTCTGCAGTGCTGTCTTACTCATCTATCCATGAATCTATTTCTGGATCTTCTACTCTGTTCCATTGGTCAATTTGCTATTCTTAGGCCAATTCCATACTCTCTTAACCCTAAATATTGATATCTAGTAGAATAAGTCTTCCTGTCTTGTTCTTCTTTAAGAGTGTTTTGGCTATTTCTGAAATTTTTCTTTTCCATAGAATTCTAGAATTGGCTTGTTGATTTCCACATAAAAAAGCTGTTGAGATTTTGAATTGGAATTGCACAGAGTCTATAGACAGTTTGAGGGAACGTGACATCTAACAATATTGAATTTTGTAGTCCTTGAACATGGTATACTCCTCCATTTACTTATATCTTCTTTATATTCTTTTAATAATGTTTTATAGTTTTCTGAGGGGAGGTTTTTATGCTTATGTCTTATGCTGGGTCCCCCACACATCTACTATGTCACAGACTTAAAGTTTCAACTTCACAAGATGACAATTTTTCTTCCAAGAATGGTCCTGGGTTTTGGCAAGCATACTCATGACTCCTTTGAGTTGATAGACTACGTGTTTCTGATACTTTTTCATTGACAACCAATAGCCGATCCCAGCTTCTAGCAGGAATTCAGTTCCTGCTCCTGCAAGGACTTCTATAGCATGGAGCTCTCATCTCCTGCTCCTGCTTTCATGAAAACCTCAGGCTTCAGATTTCTGGGACTCTAATCAAGAGGGATACCCCATTCTAGCTTTGTATTCCCTCTGTGTTTCTAGCAACTGTGGGCTTTCCTCTCCACTTCTTCAGTTTAGCTATGTATTTAAAACATTATTTTGATCATAGTTGGTTGAGAAATTCTGTTGTTTACAGTGGAAGAGGGAGGCTTCAAGGCTGGCTTAGAACACCATATTTCTGGAACTCTTCTGCAATATTACTTACAACCTTGGGAAAAAAGTCCACTAATAGAAAAATAGTTTAATAAGACAATGAGGTAGATCTAAGTATGGAAAGTATGAAAAATTTTCTAAATCATAATACTAAATGAAAAGAAAATTTTCACAATGATATGTATAATATAATTTAATATATGTAAGTACAAAGCAAAATGATTCTCCCTTTGAAATGTTTATACCAATAGACTTGAAAATCCACACAAAAAACTGTTCATGCCTGGTTACCTCTGACATGACTCATGTGAGATTGGGGTGGAGGGTAGAAGGAGAAGGAGCTTCTCATGGAGTTTTTCATATTATTTTGTGTTATGTGATTTGTTTGATTATGAGTAACACGATTTATATTGCTTGTATTACTTATATATTGCTTATATACATTACTTAATATTGCTTGTAACAGGCAACCTTTCCTCCTCCCCCATTTCCTGACAGCCTTCATAGCCTTGCCTGCTCCTCATTGGCTCACCCTCTCTGCTCCAACCACCTGGCCGTCTCTCAGTCTCTTGAGAATGCCATCGTCCTTTCCACCTGTGGGCCTTCACATTTCCTGTTCTGTCTGTCACGTTCTTCCCTCACCTCTTTGCCTAACTAACCATAACTCATCCATCCTTCAGTGGCTCTCAGTTTCTACATTTCCTCAGATAAGCCTTCCATGAACTTTGGACCAGGTAATGTCCCCTGTTGTATTCTCTCCTAATATCTTATATTTCTCCTTTGCAACATTTACCGCAACTTTAATTAAATAATTACTTTTGAAAGTAGTTGTATAATGCCAGACAATTCCAGGAGAACATGAGCTTCGTTCTGTCCCGACTAGGGCTGTTTCATTTGCTGATTAACTCCCAGGGCCTAGCAGAGCACGTTATGCATAACAATAATAGGCCCTTGATAAACACTCATTAAAGGAATCAATGAGTAAGTGAATACAATTTTTTTTGAATCTTGAGCATAGTTTCTGAATTGCCCAAGTCCCTTCATGAAAACTTAGGGTTGGAAACCTTCATGTTTGGAAACACTAATCCCTCTTCTGTTCCTGTCTTGGACTGCGCAGATTTGTGCAGTGCAGGCAGTGCGGCTCTGCAGTCCCTTATACTCGGAGTGCATTTTGAGACTGTTGTTTATAAAATGTCTCCTCTAGGATCCCCACAGCCTGTTAGTCTGTGAAGGCCTTCTGCCCATGAACCAAGGAGGGACGGAACAGACCTCTAAGCATGTTGGTGGGAAAGGTAATTGTTTCCTGAGCTGAGTGCTGCCTGGGAGACTGCCCCTCAATCCCCGGGAACCGTCTCCTCCATGCTTGTTTCCAGACTCCACCTTCCAACATCAACTTTAGACACTTTCTCAATGGAGTTTCATAGCTGCACAATGTGCTGTTCCGGGCTCCTTGTGAGATAATGCTGAAATTTTATTCCCAGTGTCACCAGGAGTAAAACTAACCAAATCGAGCTGTAGAGAAAGTGCTTTAATACACAGGAACGCCGCTAAGTAGTCGCTACACCAAGCAGACGAGGAAATCAAGACTCAGGCTGCAGGACAACTCATTTCCAAGCAAGATCGTGATGGGACTCATCTAAACAGAATTAAACTTTGGTAGCATTTTTTCAAAACAACCCATTCATCCATCAGACGTAGAGAAACATTTTGGTTTACTTAACCAAAAGTCCACACATTTTTGATGTCCCAGCACATAGGCAATATGTTATGCACATGCTCATCAGAACCTAATGGGCGACTGCAGTTATTAAAAAGTCCTGCCACATTGAAACTTCTGCTGAGTGATCCCTCATGGAAAACCGTCTTGCTACTCACTCTATATATAATCAGATGTCATAGCGGTTCACCCAGTCCTTTAGAATGATTCCTAAAAAGGACAGGCCACTAGTGCAGATGTGCCACTTATTGCCTATCAAAGATCAGTGCTCTTCCATTCTCTGAGAGAAGTGATGATAATTGGACTTTACATATGTTTCTCTTTTTGAGATACAGACCACAGAATTTATTTATGACCATCTTTAGCATGAATAGGGAACTCACAATGAAACTCAAATGGAGGGGAATAGAGTTAAAAGTTAATAACACTCATGGGAAACATATCCTAAATGATCCAGCAGCTTAAAAAAGTCCATTTTTAAAGCACGAGAATGATGCAGTAGAGTTTTTTCAGTAGCAATGAGGGGCGTTGCCGTGCCAACCTCACGTTCTGGCCCTGGGACCGGGTCCTCACTATTTGTCAGGAGAATGGGTGGTTGGGGCCACAGCTGCAGTCTCTGGCTGTGGATAAAGTGTTCCTCCGTGAGAAACTTACAGGTTTGTATGAAGGTCGAACCAGAAATGCTGGCTCCTCAGCAGCACCCTAACTCTAACCTTAACCTCAACACTACCTTAGTAAACAAGATAGTTTACATGAGTAATTTGAGAAAACAGCGTTCAAGGACATTCATATCACCCCGTAAGAGGGCACCGAACACTCTTTGCTCCTACTGTTTCCTCTGTGGGTCACATCTGTACCATATGGGGTGCCCATCGGTCAGAACAGGCAGGTTATGCTGTGGCAACAAAAAATCTAAAATCTTCTGGCATTGGTTTAGGGATTGATTTAGTGAAGCGGGAAGATTGTTTCTCTTTCCCTCTGACCTGGAGACATAACAATTGTCCATCTGGAGTGAGGTGATGAGCAGCACAGCCCCAGCTGATCTGAAAGGCAAATAAGCTTTTGTGATCATAAGCCACTAAGACTTAGCAGCATAACCTAACTTATCCTGACTAATACCATATCTATGGCAGTTTTATAGATGAACAAACAAACCCTGCAGCAGATTAAATAGATGGCCCAAGGCTCCAGTTAAGTGTCAGGGAAACCATGTGTGAGACCCGTTGACATGTCAGGCTGACTTTCCTTGGTGTCTGGCAGAGCCATAAAAGATAGTCAGTTTTCCCATCGACTGCTAAGTCTTCAGTCTGATGAGGTCACTCTGACCCCCATGGGAAAGAACTTATCTTTTGCAAAGAGAACAAAATAACCTTTTTTTCCTCTTTTTTTTTTTTTGTTTAGCTTCGTAGGTAGGGTAACCAACTATCCTGTTTTGCCTGGGACTGGGAGATTTCCCAGGACACGAGACCATCAAGTGTTAAATGCAGGAAAGTCTCAGGCTAACTAGGATGAATTGGTCACCCCGATTCCCTAATTGTTGAGGTTACATCTTCTGGCTACACTTGGGCATTCTGCAGCGTAGATTCCCATCACACCTTGTCATTCTTCCCATCATAGTATTTATTACCTTGTGTTGTGAATGACTCAGTGTCTACCTGACCACTAACCCTGAACTCCTGAGACCAAGGGCAGTTTTATTTTTTTAAATTTTATATTCCTAGTACCTTGTCTGGTGCCTGCCACTTCGAAAGAGCACAATAAATATTTGTTGTATGGATGGATCAATGCTATTTCTCTATTGCTTTTCCTTCCAAAAATTGGTGTGGTATGGCTGGCTTTTCCTGCTTCGAAAATCAATTTTGCCTTGATACTGGTTTAACTATAAAGAAAGGCAGGGATCTTCCTTGACTGTAGCTACAAGCTCACATAAAGCTTTCAGTGTGACCCATAGTGTAAAATTCCATAAACCCAGCACTGAGTTTCAGCATGAACTGATTCCTCATTAGACTGACTGAATAATTGAATCTCCTTGTTTGGCATTTGTTTAAAGACAGAAGGTCAGGGGACAAATGGTGGGTATTTGAGGGCTATGGAAACATATGTTACGAATTTGTTTTAGCTGTTTCTGGTAACTGGGATTATTTTGACTGAAGACCCAGGCTTCCCAAGTCTTCCCTCCACCCTTGGGAATGCATAACAACATGCCCTCCAAAACCAGAGGCAGAAAGAAAATCTCCCTGGACATGCCTCACTGATGGACCACATTCATGTTCAGTTCAGGACAGCGAGCAGTGGTCTGAGAAATGTGCTCTGGAGAATTAGATCCAGGTGCCATCCAGTTAAATAGTTTTATGACAGGCCTATGAGGTATGCTGAGAGTTTGTTGGTTCTTGACTCCACTTACAGACTGAATCCTCTGACATCTTTGTTTGCATTAATTACCCACAGTGAGTCTCTCCTTTGTGACTAAGCTTTTCTGAGAAGTGAGTTAAATTCGATAAAGAGGCCCTGTGGAGTAGTGAGAGGATCACTGAACTTGTATTAAGTGGACTTAAAAAAATTCCTATCCTCAGTTTCCTCATATGTAAGATGGCTTTAATGATATCTACCTTTCTTACCTCATAACATAGCTTGTGAGGTCAAAGGAGATTAAGTCAGTGAAAATGGTCTGATGATTGTAAAATGCACAATGATTATGAGATAATTGTTTTTTACTTCTATCAATTCACCTAATTCATTTCATTCTGTAACAACATTTTCTTAAGCTTGCTTCTGCTTTACGACTTCCTTTTATTTACCGTAACATTTTGCTCATTATAGGAAGGAAATAAGCATTTGCGGTGTGCCTGGTATGTGCATTGTCTTCACAGTTGTCCTCATGCCACATGCTGTTGAGGCAGGAACAAACTTTCTTCTCCTTTCAGGGTTCTCCTAGCTGGTCTAATAATCGAATAGACATGAGACAGATTTGCCAGAGAAAAGAACCAAATTTAATACATACATGTGTATGGGGACCTCACATATGTGAGAGAGTCAGCGACTCTGCACGTATGAAAGGTTCAGAGAGAGAAGGGGAAAAAGGGTACATAAGACATTGGGAGCTGGGCATGAGGTAAGGTGCCTTGGGGGCTTGAAAGGTCACTGCCGGATAAAAAGAGCAGACTTTTAGTAAATAGAAGTTTGTCCTGCCCTTCAGGTAGGTTAAAAAAAAAAGATCTCTGATAATCTCTTATGGGTAAGGCCTCTAATGCAAATTCTTCTAGGTAGTTAAGGGGTGGTAGCCAAAGTTTCTTTTGAGCCTACAGCTGCAGTGCCTTGAGCTCACCACAATCTGCATAGCCCAGAGACACATCTTGGGGTGACTTGTTCCTCCACAGTACCACATTATCTTAATTCACATACAAGTACTAGTTTGCAGTAATTCATGTCCAAGATCATGCAGTTACACCTTAGATTTAAACTCAAGTGTGCCTATTGTATTGTCCATGTGAAGTTTCCATCACACTGCACTACTTTACAAGTTTTAAAGAGTTTCCATCCATTTTCTTGTATCTTCAATTTGCAAGTTCACCTTGGACTTGATCACAACATTATGGTTCTCTAGATTTTGATCGCATTTCCTCATCTTTTGTCACTTCAGACTGAAATGTCCAAATCCTTATGGTGGCACTCCTCTCTGGTTCCTAGATCTTTGTACTTGGTTTCATTTGGACCTTTCTCGAGATATAATAGCTAAAGTTGAATGTAATATTTCAGGTGCAGGCCCTCCAGGATTGGGCACCTAGGTGGGAAAATGTTTTTAGAGGTGTTGCCAATACTTGTCATGATACGCAGGTTGAGGATCATTCACTGTTTGGCGGAAGGAGGACAGTTCCAGTGGAATATCCTCCAGCCACCATGTGGCCAGCCATTAGGGAACACTGTCTTGAGATCTCTAAAATACTTTTGCTTATTTATTCAACAAGTATTAAAAAGCTCTGGCCCTGTGCAAATCTCTGTTATTGTTATTGTGGGCAGGGTAGAGAATAAAACACCCCAAGGCCCTGTCTTCATGGAGTATAGTGAGTAGTGTGGAGAGGTAGATGACAAATACAAACACGTATAACACATCAGGTTGTAAGTGGTATGTAGAAAAGTACAGGTGGGAGGGCCATAGAGGAAAACTGGGTAGAGACTTTGTTTTTTCACAGAGGATAGGCAGGGATATCCTCTGATAAGGTGACATTTGGGCAGAAATTTTAAGTAAAGATTATCTCGTGGAAGAGTATTCTAGGCAGAGAGAGCAGCAGGTAGGTTGTGAGGAAGCTACTGGCCATGTTTGAGGTATGCCGGTGTAGTTGGCGCTAAGTGAGAGTGGAGGGGATTGAGGAGATGAGAAAGAGATAAGGCAGAGCTTCAAGGTCAAGGAAGGAAAAATCATGTGTGGCCTTGTAAGCTAAGGTGAAGGACTTGAGGTCTTATTCTGTGTGAAATAGACATTGGAGTGCTATGAGCAATGAAGTGGCCTGATCAGACTTTCTTTTAAGAAACTCACTCTGTCTACTCGGTGGTGAACAGACTGTGGGGAAGGAGTGGTGGATGCAGAGGCCAATTAGTCAGCTATTTATAATCCAGGTGAGAGATGGTAGTGTCTTGGATCGAGGTGACAGAAGAAGCAAGGGCAAAATGTTATTGGATCCTGGATATAGATTGGATATGAGAGCAAGAGAAGACTCAGTGATGACATCAAGGTGTTCAGCTTGAGAAATTGCATGAACTGGATGAGCGGAGATGGCTTTTGGGATGAAGAATACTGTGAGAGGCATGTTTTGGGTGTGTGTGCGTGTCTGTATGTGGTGGTAGGGACTTAGGAGATCTATTTTGTATATTTTAAGTTTGAGATACTTCCTACAAAGGATTTCAAGTAGGCAACTAGATATGAGTGCAAAGTGCTCAGAGAAGAAGTTGAGGCTGGAGTTATAAGTTTGGGATCTTCAAAGCCCTGGGTTACCTAGATAGATTGATAAATCACCCCATCCTTACTTTGGCCAGCTAGAGGTAGGTCTCTAGTTCCCAAGGGGAAGTAGAGCCAGAGAACAAAGATATCATTTTTTTGGTTAAATTAGAAAAGTCTTGATTTTTGCATAAGATAAAGAGATTTAAAAGACTAAGAGAGTTAAGGCTTCTTTCAGCTGGGTCACAGAAGGCGAACTGGAGAGGAAATGGGAGGCTAAAGGGGTGCTGATGAGGGGCTCTACCCCACACCCCTACCTACCTCACTATTTCCTATGCGATGAGGGGAGTAAAATGCTGTGACTTCCCCAAACATCACATATACTCAAGACTTCTCTTCTAAGTTCTAGGAGGAGCTCTATGTTTTCTTTTACCAAGTTTCAGAGGAGGGGCCCTGGGACAGGTCTGTCACTAATGGGATGACCAGGGACCTTCAGTTGGGCTATGGTTCTAGGGAGGGAGTGGGGCTTTAGTGGAAAAAACACAGTGTCTTTGAGTCTCCTCTGTGGAGCAGTGTTTTTAGGATGAATGTTCTCTTCTTTCCCCTTCCATGTGGCGAGGGAGTAGGATGGGCTGAAGCTGCCCATTTGGAGAGGCTGCTGCCCTTGGCAGACCTAGCGGGATCAGCTGGACCACTTTTTGGATGTCTTCATCTTTATCCTTCCATACTTTTTCTTTGGGAGCCTTTGTTGTGCCCATAGATGTAAATTTAATATTGACTTCTTTGCACCCCAATACTGTTTCTATTATTGTAGCATTTACCTTACTGCACTATTTACTTGTCTGTCTCTCCTACTAGATTGAGAAACTTCTGAGAACAAAGACCAAATTACAATTGTCTTTATATTTCCTAATGCCCAGGACAGTATGGGGGACAAGCAGTAATGCTTTGTTATATTATAAAAGAAAACAAATGCGTTCACTGTCAATGCCACTAATGTTCTGTTACTTGGTATGAGTAACTGGAGAAGGTAGAGGAGAGACTTGGCCTAAGCAATAAAACACTTTCTGTTCAACAGATGTTAAATTACAATCTGTTACCACTTATAGCATGTCTTCTCATCTTTACTCTATTTCCTTTCCTTCAAATAACAGATTGAGGCCTATTTGCTCTGCAATGCCTTTGCTGATTATCCATCTTAGAATCTGCTAGCCAGGCTTCTTCTTCCTAAGACATTTCCTGTTATCACTTTGACTATAGCCATAAATACACGTTCCTAGATTTTATAGTCAGGCCCCACACCTTCTTAAGTTTTTGAACATTGTGTTTTTAGAAATCACATCTTTCATAAAATGGAACATTTTCTCCTCTAATGACAAGGTTGTAATTAGGGCTGACTAAGGACTCAGTAGCAAATAAAGTACAGTTACAATCAATAATGTGTCAAAAAGACAAAGTTACAACTGCAATCCTCTAAAATAATTTAGCATAGTAAAAATCATGCTCCAAGTCCTATAAAATTGGTCCTAAGCATACTGATTAAACAAGGATGCCTGGAATTATGTAAAACATAAAACTAAATCCTACCCTATCATAAATTTTTTGTAAAATTAACATATACATTAAAATGAATATTTTCAATACATTATAAACAATAATTTATTCTGTTTCTAAATTATAAATGATGTATTGGAATCTTATTTAGATAGTTTAAACCATAATGGGGGAAAAGAGGAGAAGGGTTTTCAGGAACAACTATAAAGGACACATGGACAAAACCAAGGAGGGATGGAATCAGGGGAGGGAGGTGGGGACGGCTGGGGTTGGGGAGGAGTGATGGGGGAAATGCAGACAACTGTACTTCAACAACAGTAAAAAAAATGTCAGTCTAAGCAAGTTAGAAATCATGTCTCTTTGACCTTCCTGGGTGTCCTCTCCAAAGCAGAGCTTTCCAAGTAATTCAATTGATCCTGTAGTTGCACCCAAATTAGTAGGCTCCAGAAATGTTTCCTGTAGTTTATGACAAAGGTGATGTTTCTTGCCTCTTCTGAAAAGCCAACCCAATATTTCTAACCTTCCTCTTATTTTTTTCTCTTTTTTTATTTAAAGCTAAAGGCATAGCTGTTCAGTAGAAGACCAAAGCAGATCAGGGGAGAGACAAAAAATGGCCTTAAGTCACTAAAGCTCCACTTTCTTCTGTGAATGATTCTTCCTTGATTTAATTTTTATTGTAAAAGCAATAAAACAATTGCTGATTATAAGAAAATCTCTCCCCTGTCCCAAATCTTCAAAACATTGGTGACATGATTTCTACAATAAGAGTTCTGGCTAACCTTGCTTAAAATTCAATAAACAATTCAATCAACATTTACTGAAGGCCTACTATGCACTAGGCCTGATGTCAGACTCAAGGAAAAGATAAGATGAAGGTGACACAGACTGGCCTTTAAGGAGCCTGGGGGAGTTATGGGTGTTACAAAAGCAGAACTTAAGCCTACTCATGGGATCTTTCCATAGAAAAGTTGACTTCAGTGACCCCCTCTGGGGGTATTTTGGTCATGTGACCAATACATTTATGATTGATACTGATATACAATTGTGTCTGGTAAGAGGAAGGACAGTTAGAAACTGTTTGGTAAGAAGGCTCTACTTTCTAGTGAGATTTGAGTTTTGAAATTTGCTTCATGTTTAATTAAGAAAAATCTTAGGGGACTTACACTCAAGATGGAGGTATAGGTAAACATGGCTCACCTCCTTGCACAACCACGTCAAAATTACAACTAAACTATAGAACAACCATCATTCAGAACTGTCAGAAATTGAACTGAATGGAAGTCCTACAACTACAGAATTATAGAAGAAACCACATTGAGACTGGTAGGAGGGGTGGAGATGTGGAATGGGCTGGTCCCACACCCACTTGTGGTAGATTTAAATCAGGAGGGATTAAGGCCATGGAAGACAGAAACTTCTGGAATCCCAGGCAGTTCCTCTTAAAGGGACTACACACAGACTTACTTGGACTCACTCCCCCTGAGCTCCAGCATTGGGGCAGCAGATTGAAATGCCTCAGAGACATACAGGGAGGAACTGGATGGTCCAGCTGGGGGGCAGCTTTGTCCCACACAGAAGTGCTGGAAGAGGCCACTGTTCCTCTTCTGAGCCCTTCCCCCAGGGAGACAGCAGATGAATGCCATATCTGAGACTCCATCTACCTGATTCACACTGTTTGCCCCACCCAAATTTCAGGCCTACCAGCACTGTTTCCAGGGGCTTCTCCATATAAATGGCTTGTCTTGGCTTATCCTTTAGATTCTCCTAAATCTCTCAAAAAGCAGCATCTGGCTTCAGTGACCCTGTACCTTTTTACACTAAGTTGCCACAGATGTGGCACTAGCAGCAGCTGACCTTGGTTCACAGCTTGGCCTCTCCTGGGCACCTCCAAGCATAGCACAGGTAGCAGCCATTGCCACTTATAGCTAATGCTGTGTGCCCCAGACAGAACACAGGCAGTGGCTGGCGTTGGATGTGCCAACAGAAATCAAGGATCAACTACAAGAGGAAGGCATACATAGCCCACATAAAGGGCTCATCTCAAGAATACAGCTTGGGTAATAGGGGAGGCTGTGCCACTGGACCCTACAGGACATATACTACATTAAACCACTCTATGAAGCCTGAGAAAAGTAGTAGCTCCACCTAATACACAGAAACATAGGGAGACTGCCAAAATGAGGAGACAAAGAAACATGGCCCAAATGAAAGAATAGAATAAAACTCTGGAAAAAGAACTAAACAAAATGGAGAAAAACAATCTATCAGATGCAGAATTCAAAATACTGGTTATAAGGATGTTCAAAAGTTTCTTTTGAGAAATCAGCTAGCAGCCTTATGGGAGCTCCCTTGTAGGTAACTAATTGCTTTTTTCTTGCTGCTTTTAAAATTCTCTCTTTGCATTTAACCTTTGGTATTTTAATTTTGTTGTGTCTTGATGTGAGCTCTTTTTGCTCCATCTTGTTTGGGACTCTATGTGCTTCCTGGACTTGTATGTCTATTTCTTTCAACAAGTTAGGGAAGTTTCCTGTCATTATTTTTTCAAATAGGTTTCCAATTTCTTGCACTTTCTCTTCTCCTTTCAGCACCCCTGTGATGCAAATGTTGGTATGCTTAAAATTGTCCCAAAAGATCCTTATAGTATCCTCATTTCTTAAATTATTATTATTTTTTTTTGCTGTTCTGATTGGCTGTTTTTTCCTTATTTCCAAATCACTGATTTGACTCTCAGTTTCATCCATTCTACTATTGTTTCCCTATAAATTGTTCTTTATTTCAATTAGTGTATCCTTCATTTCAAAGTAGATCTTTTTTATGCTGTTGAGATCCTCACACAGACTAGTAAGGATTGGCAAGAAATAGTCAAAGTGATGGAAAGCAAGGACCTACAATGAAGATTACTCTAGCCAGCAAAGCTATCATTTAGAATCAAAGGACAGATAAAGAGCTTCTCAGACAAGAAAAAAACTAAAGGAGTTCATCATCACCACGAACTACTATTGTATGAAATGTTAAAGGGTCTTCTCTAAGAAGAAGATCAAAAATATGAATAACAAAATGGCAATAAACACATATCTATCAACAATTGAATCTAAAAAACAAAATAAGCAGAACAGAAACAGAATCACAGATACAGAGAACATTCTGATGGTTGCCAGATAGGAGGGGTGTCAGTGGGATGGATGAAAAGGTGAGGGGATTAAGAAGTACAAATTGGTAGTTACAGAATAGTCATGGGGACTTAAAGTACAGAATAGGGAATATAGTAGCCAGAGAACATAATATGCAGGAGCCATGGATGTGGTCAGTAGTGGTGATAGCCTGAGGGAGTAGGGAGGGGCTTGGTGGGCAGGAGGACGAAAGAGGAAGGATTGGGAAAACAGTTAGCCTAAAAAATAAAATATAATTAATAAAAGAAAAATCTCATAATCCCATTGGAAACACAAATAAGATTATCATAATGTTTAGTAAAACCTGTTATAGGAAAAAGGGAATCCAAATAAGGAAATACAGGAGTAAGACAGTAACATTGAGGAATGATCCCCTTTTACCTTAGCCTTGAAATGTAGAACACACTGAGCAATCCTTCAAATATGAACCAAATTGGATGGCCTAGCCTGGATTTATATGGATTAGCTATTATTTCTCTCAGAATTTTTATGAGTTTTTTCAGGAGACAGCAAGTTCCAAATTTCCATGAAAATACATGTTTGTGTATATGGGAAAGTGGGGGAGAAATGAGTAACATCAGGGTTAAGATTACTTCCAAATACTCTATTGTAAAACAAGACTTGCAAGCATAGAATTAGTGAGTGCAATTCAGATATTGATTATTACATCTGATTTTGCCTGGAAAGTTGTGTTTTGTCTCACAAAACAATTCTCAAATGACTTTTTAAAAGGATAAATCCAGTTGGAAACAAGGTCCCAAAGGTTTTCTTCTTCTTGGGGGTTACATAGTCCTGTGTTTGGATTACTCTAAACTTGTTTTATGTATTTTTTTGCATAGAATGCATTTCTAAAAATGAAGTATGACCTCAGTGGAAAATTAACATGAATTAAAAAAAAATGAGATGTCTCGTAAGCCTAGTTCTCTAGAAGTCAGGGTGTGGGTGAGAACTATCACCGCTTCATGTCTCCATTGTAATCCCTTCCCACCTGCTCTACTGTCCTCTCTCTCCTCCCTCCAGTTGAGCTTCCATGCAGTTTCCTAAGTTATCTGAACTGGTCAGACCTCTCCCTACCAGACCTCCTTCCCTGGCTCCCTTTTATACCACCAGGAAGACCAAACTCCCTAGCATGGCACAAGAGACCCCTATAACCTGGCTTCTGAGGTTCGCCTCCCACATTGTCCAGCACGCATCCTATGTTCTTATCACGTTGCACCCTTTGTGGAGCATGCCTTACTTATGTCTTCATGCTTGTGCATATAATATGCCTTCTTTCTGGAAAGCACTTTCGATATCACCTTTTCTGTGAAATCTTATTACTCCAGGAAAAGGAGCGGTATTTCTCTGCATAAGGGATTTCTATTATAGCACTTAAATGCTTCGTTGTTATGTAAGAAAATGAAACTATTTCTTTTTATTGCCACTAAGACCTCAAAGTTTGAGATAGAAAAAATAGGTGCTATGTGCTTCCACATTTCAAAGTGAGATGCTAGACCACATGTGTTGGGCTTGCAAAGGAGATGCTCAAAAGCTGAATTTGTGAGCTCAGGAGGTACTTTGGAGATACAAAAGAGTTGAAGCATCTGAGAGGGAGAGATGATTTCTTTCAAGAGCATTGACGATGTGTGCTCTATGTTCTTTCCTCTAGTCCACAATGAGGGAATGGGAGGAAGGACTTCCCTCCCCACTCAAGTCAAGCAAGAAGATTTGTGAGGACCATTCAAGAGAAAAACAGAAATCTCGTGTGGTTTGAGGGCAAAGGGATAATCACAGGCTCTGTGCCTGAGAATACTGAGGGCAAGAGAGGAGCCGGAGCCACGCACCTATTGGCAGACCAGAGGGAGACAGGTCTTCACCAGGAATAAGCTACACTTTCACTCACCTGACTAACAAGAGTGTGTGTTTCTCCTCAGACTCACAGGAGCAAAATAGCCTGGAGCCCTTTTGAATTTTGCCCCAGAAAATAACCAGAAAAAAAACAGTAACTCTAGTAGAGGAACTGTGACTCTGGATGTCCAGAGGCAGAGAGAAGAATCAGAACTTAGAGAGAGATACTGCCTGCATCCAGGGGGCTATTTAGAAGGCTTCAGCGGAGGTACTCTGAGGATCTCACACAAGAACCCTGTCCTAGGAACAGTCAGCTCTAAAACCCTCCAAGGTCAAAGAACAAGGCTGCCAGATGACAAGAGTACTGGACAGCTAAAAATCCCTACTGTTTATTTCTCCCTTTCCCCCACTGACCCTGAGGGAGCCAGAGAGAGTGTTGGGAGGGGACAGAAGAGGAGAAGATGTAAAATGCAGAGAGAGAGGAAAAGCTCACCCCACCTCTTCTTCCTCACTGCTTATTCCCCAGCTGGAGGCAGCCCAGACAGGAAACCTGAGAAGCGTCAAGGATCAGATTATTGATCTAAAACTAGATTGTTCTTGTGACTAACAGAGACAGATGGACTTTGCACTAAGAGTGTTCAAAAGAGTTTATGGAAACTGCCCAAGGTTTCACCTGCTTCTGTGTAAAGAAGATAGTCCATAGACCAGTTAGAGTGCTAGCTAACCCCAGTTTGGAGACCTATTTGTTCAATGTACCAGTTACATTTGTTTATTGATTTATTGCCCTCTTTATACTAAAAGCTTCCTGGGGCAAGAGACTATATGTTATATTCATTGTTATAAATCCTGATAAATCAGTATTTGCCACAGAGCAAATGTTTGTTGAATGAATAAATGAACAAATAATTGACAAATAAGGTCCTATATAGTGATTCAGGGTCTAAACTTGAGCTTTGTCACATATTAGTTGTGAGTTCTTTGGCCAGCTACTTAGCCATATAAAACTTGATTTTACTTCCTTTTTAAAGTACAAAATAGTGTTTACCACATATGATTTGAATGTTAAATGTGAGACAATACATGCATAATGCTTAGCACAGAGGCTGGTGTGTCATAAATGTTCAATCAATTGGAGTTGTAATGACATCATCATTATTGCTGTTAGAGCTGAAGTTCCATGGATTGGTAGGTACTGACCACTCTCACATCCCAGCTGGGCTTGGGAGATCTTGATAGTATGTCCTTGACCTCACCTGGGCCTGGTGGCTTTGATGCCTGGGTCCTTCTGTTTCACTTCCTCAAGGAGGAAGCTTGGTTTTCCGCTTGGTTGGGGAGGGGAAGTTGCCCTGCTCCTGCAGGTACAGAAGAGTTCTGGCTGGGGGACAAAGACAAAGTGCTTTTACATGGGCATTCAACCAAGCCTTTGGTTTTCAGCCCCTGGAACCCCCATTTTCAGAGGTATCTGGAACCTCTCATTCCTAAGTCTCGGGTTCTGTAGCATGGACCAGCTTCCTTCTGAGCTTCTCTCAAAGAAAGCTGTTTCAGTTCCTTGGCATTGTAATTCAGTTACCACTGACCTTCCAGCTTCCAGTATTTTGTTGCTTTTGCTTCCTCTTTGTCCTTGTGTGTTTATGCCTTAAGTAAAACACTGTTACCATCTTCGTGCAGAGGGCAGGGGAGATTGGGGAAATCTACAATAAATATGAGTGTTCAATCTGCAAGTATAACTTTTATAGTAAGGAAAATAATTGTGGTTGCAAAAAAGAACTGAATTGCACATGTAACCATATGTCTATGTTTTTATACATATGAAGTTAATCATACAAAGCAATACATGCTATCTTGCAAAATAAACCTTGTAGACAGCAAGTGCTTCAGTTTTTGATAAAGTAGTGATCACTAGGGGTGAAATTATCAGACAAGCCTCCATGACAGTCTGAATAATGGGCAGAATTTGGATTTCTTAAAGCAGTAGGTCTCTAGCTCATATCTTTTATTAATATCACATGTAAATCAGGATATTATCTATTGTATTACATTGCTTGGGCTTCTCATGTTTTTTTCTTATTATCTTTCTTGTTATTTTGATAGAAGCAAATTTTCACTAGAAGAGAATGAAGCCAGCATAACAGAGGAAGACAGAGCCTGGAGACAGAGAGAACTGATGACAAGACTTGATCTGATCCAGCTCCATCTAAGGCCAGAAGACCCTGGGACTACCAGCTTGCAAGAGTCCATAAATTCTTCCCCATTTTTTGTAAGTTTGTTTTAGTTGGGTTTCAGTAACTTGCATCAGAAAAAGTCCCAACTAATATGACAGAGTAATGAGATGGTATTTAACTCTGAATTTTAGAAAAACACTACCGTGGGTAGAGCTAAACCTATTTATAGTCTAACTTGAAATTACAACTTGCAGGTTGCTTCTCACTAAGCTTATTGGTGGCAGGTAATTCTTACCCTTTGACTCAAGGCAATATGGGAAATGACTGGTATGTGTATTTTCCCTTTGGAGCTTGTTATCTTTCTCATAACAGATAAATTATTTGTAAGCAAAAGTTAAAGATAAAGTCAAGTCTCATAATTTAAAAAAATTGGTGAGCATGTGCTTAAGGAGCTGCAGAGTAATTCATGCATAGGGTGCAGCTAGGAGACAGAGCTCACCAAGCCCTTAGAACTCAGGGTTAAGGGAAAGAATAGGTTTATGTTTGCAGATTGGAAGTTTTTGCTGCAGCAGCCAGGGCACATTTTGGTATGTTTTATAAAGACATAGGTAGGCTCTTCCAAAATCAGAATGCCTATGTACTACAAAGGTCTTTAAAGGTCTCTCTCTCTGGAGAGATGTTCAAGATGTTATGAAACATTAGAGGACAGCTAACTCAGACTTGGAGGTTTCGAGGCATCTTCCTAGAAGAGGTTCCACCCAAGTTGAGACCTAAAAGATGAGTGGGAACTAGCCAGGTAAAGAAAAAAAGGGTGGGAAGAAGAAATTCTAGGCAGAGGCAATAACACAGGCAACGAATTTAAAACATTCATTGAGGGCTTACTGTGCCTGGCACAGTGCTGACACTCTAGCAGTGGTATTTAAAGTGGTATGGGCACTAACCCTATGAGTAGGCACTACTATTATTCCAGTTTACAAATGAGAAAACTGAGGATTCAAGAGATTAAGTGAAGTACTGAAATCATATCTTAGAAGTGGTGGATCTAAGATTCAAACCAATTTGAGAGCATATATTAGGGGCCAGACACTGTCCAAGATGCTTATAGTAATGAAAACACACACTTCATGCCCCCCATGGAGAAGTAAATCTGGGGCAGAGGTACCTGGCATATTTAGGAAGCTAACAGCTCCTCCATTCCCAAAGGAATCTTGGGAATTTGTTGCCTTACTGGGTGAAGATCAGTTGGACTGTTGGAACGCCAAAGTTTGTTCCCTGAGACTGTCTCTGAGCTTTGGGGACATTTGTATCACTCTTTTGAAAACTAATTAGAATTTACTTAAAAATATCTTATCAGTATTTCATCTGTTACAAGAGGAAAACAAGTTCCAAAGGGGAAAATGAACACATTTTTATACTCTATGTCCAAGAAAGCAAAGTGATCACTTGTCTGCAGCCATTATGCTTAGTTAGGGTAGAGAGCTAGGCACCTTTTAAGATTATGGTTTTGTCAGCAGGGCACTGGCATAAAAGCAGACATATAGATCAGTGGAACAGAATTGAAAGCCTAAAAATAAATTCATGTCTTTACAGTCAATTAATTTGTGACAATGTAGGCAAAGAGACCAGGCAGAAAACATACAATAGGGTAACGATAGTCTATTCAATAAATGGTGTTGGGAATATTGTACAGATACATGCAAAAAAAATGAAACTACACCACTTTCTTACACCACACACAATATTAAACTCGAAATGGATTTAAAGACTTAAATGTTAGTCTTGAAACAATAAAAATCATAGAAGAAAACATAGGCAGTAAAATCTCTGAGATTTCTCATAGCAATATTTTTTTTGTCATGTATCTCCTCAGGCAAAGGAAACAAAAGAAAAAATGAACAAATGGGACCACATCAAACTAAAAGGTTTTTGCACAGCAAAGGAAACCATCAGCAAAATGAAAAGACAACCCACTGAATGGGAGAGCATATTTGCCAATACATCTGGTAAGGAGTTAATATACAAAATTTATAAAGAGCTTATACAACTCAACACCAAAAAAACAAATAATCCAATCTAAAAATGAGCAAAGGACCTGAATAGACATTTCTCCAAAGAGGACATACAGATGGCCAATAGACATAGAAAAAGATGTTCAATGTCACTAATCATCAAAGAAATGCAAATTGAAACCATAATGAAATATCACCTCATACCAGTCAGAATGGCTATCATCAATAAATCAAACAACATCAAGTGCTGGCGAGGATGTGGAGAGAAGGGAACCCCAGTGCACTGTTGGTGGCAATGTAGACTGGTGTAGCCACTGTGGAAAGCAGTTTGGAGTTACCTCAAAAAATTAAAAATGGAACTGTGTTAATACTCAGTGATTCCACTTCTGGGAATTTATCCAAAGAAACCCAAAACACTAATTTGAAAGAATATATGCCCCTCTATGTACATTGCAGTACTATTTACAATAGGCAAGATTTAGAAGCAGCCCTAGTGTCCATCAGTAGATGAGTGGATAAAAAAGCTGTGGTTCACTTACACAATGGAACACTGCTTGGCTATAAAAAAGAAAAGATCTTACCCTCTGTGATAGTGTGGGTGGACCTGGAGAACATTACACTAAGAGAAATAAGGCAGTGAGAGAAAGAGAAGCACTATATGATTTCACTCATAAGTGGAACCTAATGAACAAAACGAAATAACAAGTGAAACAGTGACAGACTCAGAGAGAGCAGGCTGACAGCTGTGGGGGAGGGGTCTGGCTGGGAGGGGTGATGGAATTGAGCAAAAACAAAAAAAAAGAGGAAAAAACCTTATGGCCATGGACAATGGTGTAGTGATCACTAGGGCAGTGGGGTGGGGAGGTGAAGGAGGGTAAATAGGGTAAATGGTGATGCATGGAGGCTTGCCTTGGGGTGGTGAACACACGATACAGTGCACAGATGATGTGTTGTAGAATTGTGCACCTGAGACCTGTATAATTTTGTTAACTAGAGTCACCCCAATACATTCAATAAAAAGGAAAAAGAAAAAAGAAAGTTAGGTTTGTTAAGTTACTGAAGGGAATGGACATGGCATTGAGTGGTCATTTATTTATGTACTAGGTCTTTTTAAACAATATATTGGGTCTGTTCTATAAAAAGAGGAATTCAGAAAGATAAGAGTAAGAGTTAAGTATTATTATAAAATATTCCATAGCTTTAATAATGTGGTTCTTTGAAAATTGTCATTCCTACAAAACAGAAAGGTAAGGTTTTATAATGAGGGCACATAATTATTTTGGGTTCTTTAGAAATGTTGTTTAAATTATCTTTCCTTTTCTGACTAAATGCTGAAGTAAAAATATATCAGAAGATTAATGTAATTTTACTTATATAATAATACCTTATAACTGCTGAGCTGATCACATTTACATGCTATTTTATTAAATCCTCTCCATGTGTGAGATATAAATTATAATTGATATAACTTTAGGTAGGAGGAGCGGGTTCAGGAAGGTGATATGATCTTCCCAGGACCTGAATTTAGGAATTCTGACTGCAGGGCTTCAGTTAGCTGGGTACAGAGAATAAGAGAATAGGCTCCAGTCTCAGTTAAACCTGGAATTGTCCCCCAACTGTATCCTTACAAATTGCTTAGCCTTTCAATTCTGTTTCCCTTTCTGCAAAATGGGGATAGTAATGTCTACCTCATTGTTTTGTGGTGAGGATTAAGTGAGATTACTACTAAATGTGACGTGCTTGCTTGGCACATAGTGAACAGTTGTTAGTATTATTGATAAGGAATAAAGGAGAAATAAAAGTAATGACTTAATAACTTTCTTTTGTGGAAGAAAACAATATGTTAAAACAATGATTCTCAACCACAGGCAATTTAGGTGCCCCATGGGTCCATGGCAATGTGCGTAGAATAATTTTTGTCGTTACAACTGGGAGGTGTTACTGGTGCTGAGTGGGCAAAGATCAGGGACGATGCTAAACACCCCATAATGCTCAGGTCAGCTTCCACCATGAAGAATGACCTGGTCTAAGTGTCCATAGTGCCTGTGTTGAGAAACCCTATATTAAAACCACAAGGATTCATTGAGTATTCTTTTAATGAGCCATGTAAACATCACTTCTTCAAGCACAGAAAAATTTGAAAATAGGAGGCAATATATTATCTTGGCAAGTGCAGAACACAAAAATAATTTTAAGGAAATGACATAGCTTATGTGTGACATATGAATAGAATGATAATGTGGAGTTTCTAACTAGAAAAAAAATTACCAGTTTAAATAAAGTTCTTTGTGGTTTAGAGGGGATAGTTTTCAAAACTGCCAACTTATGATATAATTACTAAAAAAATAAATTTTCCTATGATGAAATAGCATAAATTCATCAGAAAAAGGCCTTAGGTGACTTTCTATCATTCTTCCAATATTTTTCAACAGCTAGGGCCTTAGTAATATCAGAAGGCATGATTTAATGGGAAGAAGAGGGAATTTTTATTTAAGTAGAAAAAGAACATAATTTAGATTTATTATAAGACTAAAATGCGGTATGTTCCTACTTGGAAATCAGGAGACTCACTATATTTCATGATGATCTTAGTCTCCTTAACTTGAATATTTGGAAACTAATTGTATTATAAAAACTGAGTCCCACACACCAAT
The DNA here is from genome assembly GCA_007922815.1 of Macrotus californicus. Lineage (NCBI taxonomy): Eukaryota > Metazoa > Chordata > Mammalia > Chiroptera > Phyllostomidae > Macrotus > Macrotus californicus. The sequence continues at coordinate 20,498 of VMDR010004433.1, read as the reverse complement.
TCATTTAAATTGCATTGATCATGATGAACAAATTTCTTTAGATTTATGATCTGAATAATTTATTATCGTACAATCCACATTAGTGGCTTTTGCAAAGTAGTACAGAAAAGTAATCCTTTGCCAACTTCCATTCATGTTTGAAGAAGGATTTCCTGTACCTATGTCAAAATCTGTCACCACAAGGTCCAAAGATGCCAGGTTACCTAACACACTGGCATAGAGATGTAGGGGGCACTTAGAGTGAGAGATGGAAAATATTAAAGAAAGATGCATTGTTGCAGTCAAACCAGAGTCTTACCACCATGACTGTGCCCCGAGTGCTGTTCCAGAAAGGACCTCAAAGATGTCCACAGCATCGGCCAGAGGCAGGGGATAAGCTTCTCTCATTCTAAGGGTCAACTTGCTGTCATGAATGGAGGTAGGAACGAGGTGTGGCACCGAAAAGAGAAGAGCAGGGATAAGAGAAGGGAGAAGGTATCATTCATTTATTCCTTCATTCATGCATCCACTCAATATGTACTTTTTCTTTCCAGCTTTATGAAGTATAATTGATAATTAAAAAGTATATATATATCAGGTGTACAACTTGATCTGTTATGTATACATTGTGAAATATTCACCACAATTAAGCTAATTAACATATCCATCACTTTCCATAGTTCCTATTTCTTTCTTTTTTTTAGGTGCATTCAATACGTATTCACTGATCATCTCATATATGCCAAACCTTGTGTCTGTGCGGGTAACGGAAAATGAGGAAGGCAGAGTAGAAAGAAAAAAGAACAACTTGAGAAGAAACTATCTGGTGTTTCTCCAGTCTCGTAAAGTTTATAGATTTCTGGGGGGGGGGGGGACTATTAAACAGATAATTGGACAAACAATTTGTTACACTGGTCATAATTACCACATCAGAAATATACAGGGTATTATGAGAAAGAATGACTACAGGAAGTAAACTCACCTAGGAAGTCAGGGGAAGGTAGCTGGTAGGGGCAATCTTGCTCAGTGTAAAAAACAAACAAAACCAAAAAAACAAGGGCATGACTCATAGTTGATAAGCAGCACAACTCAGATGTAAAATATTCCTAATTAAATGTGAGGTTCTAGGCTTTTAAAAGACACAGAATCCTGCAAATGGTGGTGAAGAGTAAACAGGGCATTCAAAAGTTCTGATTGGCCTGAGATCCTGAATGACTTCTGTGAAAAAGGTGTTTTTAAGGAAGGGTGAAGCTAGTGATGAGCAGAGATCCAAGAGGGAATGCCAGGGCTAGGAGATGAGGTCAGGAGTAAAGAGTAAACAAGAGGTAAACAAATGAGGTGACAGTCTAAGGAGCACATGAGCCCGTGGGAGAAAACTGGTATTAAGGTCACAGGAAATGATGAATTCTTTAGAGCAGCAGGAAGTAGAGCCCTGGGTAGACCTTCAGCTCAGAAACCTGACTTGGACAGGAAATAAAGGATATCATCTGAGGAACAGGAAGGGAAGATTATTTGTGTGTGTGTGTGTGTGTGTGTGTGTGTGTGTGTGTGTTGGTCATAATGAGAAAAATAAGAGTCACTTAAAAAACCTTGTTAAAGCTTTTATACTGCTTGGGGTTTTAGGCAGCCTGAGGCTTCTCTAACAAAATAATCTGGACTTCTGGTAGGTATTTGTGAGGGATAAGAACTGGGAGAAGAAAGATTGGAGTGTGGGGAATTGCTAGGCTCTGTGTTGCCTCGGCCACCTTTTGGGTGACGTAAGATATCTGTCTTGGATCCAATCAGAAGAAAATAAGTACCTACCTCCCCTCACACAATGAAATGATCTATACATGATTATTGGTTGAGACGAACCTGTGTTTTCATAAGACCTAATGATGAGTAGTGAGGGATAGTTAAGTTTTTTGTTAGAGGTTATATTGCTACTTTAGAGATTATATTGATACTTCATTCTATTTAGATTGGAGAAGGAAAATTATAATAGAAACCACCTCCCTCCCCACTGAGAAGTGAAAATGAAGAAAGAATATATGTAAATATAAGCTTTATAAACCAGTTGTAAACAATATGGTGTGAGGGAAGAAAATGAGAAGAGATATAAAAATAAACAGCATTAAGTTAAAAGGGATAATTAGAGGAGCCAAAATAAGAGGTGAATGTTGCAAAGGATCCAGCTAACTTTAGAGACTAGAGGTCTCTTCCAACATTTCCTTCTAGGAGATTGTGGGCTTTATATCTTTCAGGACTTAACAAGACCCTATCTGTATAAGTCTTAAGTACACACAAACACACTTTTCCCCCTCTAATGGGAAGAGAGAGTAGGAGATGTGTTCTTGGCTGTCATTTGGAGAAGAGCTTCTAGTACGTTTTATTTTCTGTTAAAAGCTCTGGGGAACAGTTGGCAAATAAAAATTGGTCCACAGAAATAACGTGGCTTCCTGGAACTTAGGAGGAAGGAAATGGGTGGTTTCTTTAATTACTATTGTGTGTGTATGTGTGTGTGTGTGATAACTAAAGATAGTATTCTGGGTAATGTCCTCAGGAGGGAAGGTGAACCTGGAAATTAATTCGGAATTTGGAAGTGTATACAGTTGGGTTGAATTTGCTAAGTTAAGCAAGACAATAATGCTCTTTGTTTTCAATATCTTGGCTAGATCAGAAAGAATGGATTGAAATTTGCTCTCTGATATTTAATCAGTTTCAATTCAAGGGCATTATTATTTACATATGGAGAACTAATGACTTTTATGTAGGCAAGAAAGATTATTTATAACAAAGATTTGATTGGGGGGTGGTAAAAGGAGTCTTGATAGGGCCTTAATTAATTGCTTTGCTAATTATTCTTTTCTGCTGTGTGTTATAGTACTTTTACTAATGAGCAAAGGATGCTGCAGCAAGCTATTTTAACTCAGTAGTAGTAGCAACAGCTTCTTAGACATTTTAAAATAATGTGGGACCCCCTTTAAAAATCCTTTTTAATGCTAAAATGGTGGACTTTATATAACTGAAGAACTAAATATACAGTATTCCTGTATGTACACTTATTTATCAGCTATGTGATTTAGCCTAGGTCTGGATTTAAAAAGCATTTTGTGAAGTTGGAAATAAATTACATGAAAGTTTGAATTAAATAAAGATTAAAATATGTCTGATAACAATGCCATGCATTTATTTCTTCAAGCTTCTTAAAGACATTGATTGGTAATAGATACCTTTATGCTCAACTTCTCTGTAGGCTTACTTTTTTTCTCATTTCTTTGGAAGTCTTGATACTGAAGGAATTTAAAAATCCTCAGGAGATTCTGTGCAAATGCAAACTCATTTTTACTTTGACACGTTCACCCCTTTCATCTCCTTGACCTGAGCCCTTCACTTTGCCCAGTTTGTGAATCCTGTCCAGTTTCTCCCATGGGCATGCTCGCTCCCAACACCAAGCTTCCACTTAGTCTGTGCCTCTTACTTAGTATGCTATCTCTTCCCTTATGTCTCCTTTTTGTCCTATTTCCTCACTGACTTGGAGGAGGCAGTGACTGATGGGGTGGCTAACATTTATTAGGCATATTTAGGCATTTATTTGGGCGATTTACATGCATTGTTCAACAATACTTGCGTTTTATAGATGCGGGAACAGAAGCTTAGAGAGTGCCAGGGGATCATAAGGGATAAGCAACATAAAGCCAGAAAATGAATTTAGGTTTTCTTTTTCTTTTCGGTCACTTTTTAAAAAAGATTTTATTTATTTATTTTCAGAGAGGGGATGGGAAGGAGAAAGAGAGGGAGAGAAACATCAATGTGTGGTTGCCTCTCGAGTGCCCCCTACTGGGGACCTGGCCTGCAACCCAGGCATGTGCCCTGACTAGGAACTGAACCCGAGACCCTTTGGTTCACAGGCCGGCTCCATCCACTGAGCCACACCAGCCAGAGCTCGGTCATTTTTAAACTTAATCTTAACAGTGTCTTGAACTGCTAAGGCCTTATTTCCCTAATCAAATTGTCAGTTGGTAGGAGGCAAGGACCTAATTTTTCAGTCTCAGGCACACCATAGTTATAGCCTTCTATTGAAATAAAAATAAAATGTAAACTCTCAAAGAATTTTATAAATATTCAAACATTCAAAGAAAGAAACAAATCCCAGAAAATTAGTTTCTCAAAATCACTACAAGAACACCACAAGACACTGGTTTTTGTGAGCCAGGGCCATAACCCACGGGTGTCTGGAAATATGTAGGGGTTTTCTTAGGTTGTCAGGATACTGGAAACATCCTGGGTGGTAGACAGGGACATCAAATGTCTTGTAGCACATAGGACAGTCCCCCCAAATTGCCAGACTTCAAATGCCAATAGTGCTGTTTCTGAGAAGCAGCACCTGGCTTAGCAGTCTAGTGACAGAAAACATGGACCTAAAAGCCAGACTGAGGTCTGACTGAGACCCACCTTCTTCTCCCTGTGTAACTCTGATCACGTTTACTACGTGCTCTCTTACCCCGGCACACAGTTATTGCCCTATAATATCAGTGTTTACTCACTAGCCTTCCAGAAACGTGTTCCCCATGGCAAGATATGATCTCCTAATAGAAAAAGCATAAGAATCAAAACGTATTATAAAACAGTGCTTCTCTGACTTGATTGTGCTCACAAATCTCCTGGAAATCTTGTTAAAGCGCAGGTGCTGATTTAGGAGGGCCGTGGCGGGACCCGAGAGTGTGCATTTCTGACCAGCTCATGATGATGCTGGTGCTGTTTCTGTGGATAGCAGCTTGTGTGGTAAGATCTGAAAGTAAGTTGGAGGAGAAGCTCACTTAATAAATTAAACAATCAAGCATTTATTGCCTGTCTGTTGATATCTTAAATTATAGAGGTGGAGGTAATGGAGGTTGGACATAAAGAGTATATATAGCATTTGGTTTCTTCACAGAAGGAACTTCCATCTGCTTTGCAACCTTAATCTGAGAGGAGGGGGCACTTTCCATGGATAATTATATTTCTCAAGGACAAAACACAGAGAAATATTTTCTACATGTGCTTTTTACTAAGATAGGCCGTTTTGAGTCCCCAAAAATTTTAGTGGGGATATGGTAACTAAAGAAAAAACTTACCACCATTTGGATGGAGGGTTTAAGCCTTGCATATCTCAGAGCTAGTGTGAACTGTGTGAGTTTGAGTGTTTCTGTGGGTGTGTGTGCTGTTGTGTATGTGTAAGCCGGGAAGTCTTTACTATGCAATGCTTTCTTAAATATCACTGGAGAAGAGGGATCTGTTACTCCTTTCCCCCTAGCTGCCCACCCCCCTATCCACTCCACCCCTCATGAATATTAAAGCTCTAAGTTGAGGGGCCAGGGGTTCCTAAGGCAGCTTTGACAGGGAACTTTGTGTATTTTAGGCAGTGGAAGTTATTTGAATATAGTCATTGAGAGAAGACACTACTCATTATCCACTTAAAATACTTCCCAGCTACAGTATGGCACTGTACGGAAGCCAAAGCAATTGGCTCTGATTTGGCCAGCTGATTTAGCAAGAAATTTTGCAAGTTATGCAGTCCTTGTAGATGGTGCTGTTGAGTTTGTTAGAATGTTTTAAAACACTGTCACCCTTGACCATGAGTGAATTTCCAGCCAATCCTAGACTATTTCCACAGGCAGTTGGAGACTAGGAACAGACCTTTCCTGGAACTGTAAGATAATGATTTCCCTTAAAATCCTTTTGCATAATAAAACAACTTGGTGGTAAACTTGGCCAAGGGGAACTCCTGGAATTTTCTGGTTGTCTTTGCTGACCTGTGAGTTGCCCGAATGACATTTAAAAATGGTTCTTAACTGACTTTCTGGTGTTCTGCCTGGAGGTCCAGCAGGAGCCAGTATCTCTAGGAGGAATGAGGCATGCCCTGCCAGTGTGATGTGTCTCTCCTGAGAGGCTGTGCTGAGGGTCACTGCCTGAATGTGTAGAAAGGGAACAGCTGCAGGCTGTGGGTTTCCCAGGGAAGAGGTTTCTAAATTTGCCTCTTAGAAGCTATCAGAAAGTTCAATATACTGGATTGTCTCCATAGGCCCAGTTCCTGCTCGGACCTTTGCATCGGGACTAGGCCTGATCTTTGCTGTCCACTGCTGGCTGGTTTTACTGGTTTCTGTTTGAGTTGTCACTTTTTATTCCTCCCCCTCCGTGTCCTTTGGGTTGTGCTTGTTTTGGCTTTATATAAGCAGCATCTCTGGAAGCTTGAATGAGGCAGATAAAATTCCCCAGGGTTTCTGGACTGCCCTTCATCTATTTTTAGCACTGCAATGAATTTACCATAGCTCACAGCATAACTCAATCACTCTAAGCCTGAGAGCAAATTCTGAGTTGGTTTTTTTTAACCTTTTCCTGAGGCATTTGCTATAGGTTAAGCATAAAGGCGCATGATTCAATCATCGATTATTCAAGATATGCCATATTTAGAGTTCTGTAATCACAAAATTTTCAACTAGATGTTCAGCTCTGGCTCTTAATTTTGTGTTGGAAGCTGCACAAATCCTATTGTGTCCTCTGTGTGGCAACAAGGAAGTATTTAATACCCACTAAGGGACTGGTGACAGCCAATTTGTTCTCTGTCAGTTGATGGGTCTTAGGAGAACCCTTGGCTAGTAGCCTGAGCTGTTTGACCCTTGCGTATCTTCCATCCCTAGGGATCCTCCACCTGGTGAGGATGCATCTTATTTACCACCATATACCCAGGATTTAGCATGAGTGTCTAAGCCTTTTTTTTTTTACTTCGAGTTTTTAATGAAAGTTGTATATAAGATTACTTAACTTCTGCATCTTCTCAATTGTTTCTTCCTTGTATTTGCCCTTTTCCTTTTTTACTTGGTGAAATTTGGCTTTATGTTCAATGATCTCTTTGTGGTCTTTGTCTAGCCTTAGTCCTGTGATGACCAGCTTGCTGGGGTGGAACCCACAGGAACAGGTGCACCATTAGCTTTCTCCAGCTGTACTCATTCAGTGGAGACGACAGATTCCTTCCTGTAACCCTGGACTCCTTTGCCAGCTACCCTTTGCAGTGTCCTCCCGCAACCTGAATTCGTCACCCTCTCAGATGGGCATGGACCGAACACTGCACATCTGTCTCAGCCCCTTGGAAAGAGGAGAAGACATAGGGTTCGTGAATGTGGAAAGTTGCATTGAAATGCCCTTTATGGTTCTTTCTCTGGTCAGAAGTCGCAAAAGGATTGACCTTCGTTTTGACTGCTGGCACCTCTACGATGGTGGCAAAAAGAGAGAGCACTAAGCTTTTCTTAATAGACGGATTAGAGGGAGGCATTCATTCATTTTTGATTGACTGATTCATTCAATAAACATTCACCAATAAACACCGATGGTCCAGCTGGAAAGCCGGGAATGGGGTTTCCCCAACTTTTGATAGGAATACATGCTTGTCACCCACCATTTGGGCACTTCCTCCTCTACTTCTCGGGAGCTTGCTCCTCCAAGGTTGTCAGCTCTGTGCTCCTATCGAGAGGCCCTCCTTTCCTTTGCCTCTGTGGGTCAGCACTACGTCTGCTAGCAAAGCGGCCCCTCCCAGTTCTGAAGGTAACTCGTTTCTGTTACTAGTTTCTTTCATTCAGGGTCCAAATGGAGGCTGAGGAGAGAGTTGTCCCATGACGTGAACTGTGGTGGCTCTGTGATGTGTTCACTTGGCTACGCTGAGCTGCACCCCCAGGTACTCCCTTCCAGCGTGTTTCTAGAAAGTGGCTATGGCAGGCTACTCGGGCAATTCTCTCGCAAACATTGGAGGCTGGAACGGAGGCAGCAGCTGGTTTGTGGCAAACACTCACACCCTTTCTTCCAGTTGTTCAGCCGAGCGGCAATCGAAGTGCTGCTGTGAAGGGATTTTGAAGATGTAACTAAAGTCCCTAATTAGTCCACTTTAAATTAATCAAAGGGAGATTATTCTAGGAGATTTAATTAGCAAAAGCTTTTAAAAAGAGGGTTTAGACCCTTCTGAGATCAGAGAGTTCACAACACTCACGTTGTTGTTAATCTGCTGATTTGCCTCATTGGGGTGAAGCAGAGAACAGTTACTCCTATGGCTGCTTTTCTTTGCAGCTGGGTCTTCCTTCTATTTTACTGATTCTTGGGCCAAGTATGTGTATTCAGCTCCAGGACTGACAGCCGAGGCTTCTGCGGGATACCCTTACCCCCAAATTTCTCCCTATGGGGTCCCTGCCTGCTTGTCATCTCCCCTTCCTGACTGCCCTGTGGATACTAGCCTTGCTCAGCCAGCTCCTGGGCTGTGCAAGACAATTCCTTGTAATAAATAACTGGACAATAAAAAAACCTCCTGCTGGTTCTGCTTCTTTGGTTGAACCCTGAGCAATGCATGAACTAGAGAAGCAATTGTTTGCTTTACATGTCATAAAGCAGCTGGAAGCCTTGATAATCACTAACATTCATCCACTGTTCATAACTGTGCTAGGGTTGGCAATACAGCAACACACAAAGCAGACATGGACCCTGCCCTCTGAGAGCAGATCTTCTAGCAGGAAAGCAGATGTTGAACAATATTTACAAGGATCATAAGGTTGGCACGGAGTTGGTAGGAGGTATAACTGAGAGAACCTACCCAGTCTGAGGGGTCAGAGGGCATTCAGGGCCTGGGAGGAAGCGTGCGAAAACATGGGACAAACGGGATCAGTTCAAGCAGGTCTTTAGAGAGTCATTCTTCACCCAGGCAGCAGGGCGAGGCTGGAAAGCTGCACCACAGAGGGCCCTGCCAGCCAAGACGATGTCTGACAGACACTTTTCTTCAAATATCTTCATACTTTGGAACCCCATTTTTTTATTTTATGATATTACACGTGGTTTCACTTTGAGCCTTTAAAGATCCCGCAGTGTTAGTGTGTTTGCTCCTATTTCCTTTCAGCTTTTTTCTGTAATCCTCTTATGTAACCCACTACGCTCTTTTAATTGTGCAGGCATCAGCTGGCTATTATCACACTATTTTTAACCATTCTCCTGCCTTAGGCTTTGAAGTCTCCTGGTGCACTGTTGAGGGGAAAAGGAAACAAAACCTGAACTCCTCACATTAATTTACCTGACAATTCCCTTGTTTCAACATTTATTTTCTGTTCATTAAAACTCACAGCAAAGGCTTCTTGGAGGGTGAGCAGCTCACCTGGCCTCATTATTCCTGGTCTTCTGTCACCCCCTGAGGTGCGGGGAGCTCAGTTCTTCCTTGGGCTATTAACCCTTCCTGCCTGCCAAGCTCCCAGATGCTCTAAGGATTTTCTTAATTAAACCACATGCCATCCTTGAAAATCGGGGTGGTAAACACTATCAGTTCCATGGACTCAAGAGAGAAGAAAGACTGAAGCAGAGGTGCTAGAAGGTACATGACAAAACCAATCACAAATCTGAGTTAGGGTGAACAGTGTGAACCTAAATTCAGTTTTTGTCTTCCTTTGGTTTCCTTCATTATTCAGACCCCGCTCCTCGGGTCTCCCTGTGGCTGTCTTTGGGAAGGCAGCTAGGTGTAGTGGGGGAGCTGCATTTTGAAAGCACACTGATTTGGGTTGAAAGTCTGGTTCCCACCATAGCCTAACTTTTTATTTGTAAAATAGGAATCATATTATCCACCTGTCTAATGACATGTACAATGAAATTAGCTTAGTGTGAGGAACATAGATGGGGCTCAGAAAATTTTAGGTATTAAGCATTATGATCTTGAAAAAGGTAATTTTTCTAGAGGCAGAGGGAAAGAGAGAGGGAAAGGATTTAACAGTTTATCTTACCCTCTGTACCTGTTTTTATGCAAGGAGTAAGATGCATCGTTTGCTTTAAGAGCACTACCTGGTCTCTCAAGGCCCAAGTCAGGAGTCACAATAGACTGGTTCATGGGTTATGAACTTGTCCAGACTCATTTAAAGTGAATTGGAGTTAACTAAATTTATTGTGGTAATTATTTCGCAATATATGTGTATAGAAAATCATTATGTTGTACCTTTAATACAGTGCTTTGTGTCAATCATATCTCAATAAAACTAGAAAAAACTCTCCCCACTGTTTTAAAAAAAGTGAATTGGAGAGAAACAGTTTTGGAAATAGATAGTGGTGATGATTGTAAAACACTGTAATTGTAATTAATGCCACTGAATTGTACACTTTAAAATGGTTAAAGTGGTAAATTTTATGTTATGTATATTTTTCCGCAATAAAAAAATACAAGACAAGTGAATTGGGAAACAGTCCACTGGCTGTGTCTGAGTCACCCCTCCTCCCACTCCAAAATGCAGGCTGGCTCAGTAATAACATGACCCACTTATGAATAATCTATACAGGGACTATTGTTGCTGAATGATTTCAGAATGAGAGTTAGGAGGGTCCATATCTAAACCCCTCCTTTTACAGAGGAATTGGAGCCCCTGCAAGTGTGACTTACCCAAGAGCACACAGCGCCCCAAGCCCCTGGGAGCCAGACCACTGCCATTGTACTGTGCCCTGCTGGCTCACAGGGGCCTCTACAGCAATCAAGGCCTTCTGGGCACTCACATGGGACCTTTTCTTCTATCTTTTCTCCAGATGCCTGGTCCTTGTCTCTGAGAATTCAGTTGCTCAGAGTTCTCAAATTGTATATAACCTGGGCCTAGGGCACTGGGTTCCAGTCTTATACTCCTCTCACAGCTAAATAAGTGCAGGCAGTCAGTGAGGTCTGACAGTTCCATAGCCTCTGCCCTGCTGTCCGAACTTCAATCGCCAACCCTCACACATTCCACACTCTTTCTTTGTAGGGCCTTTGCATATGCTGTTCCCTCTGCTGTGAATATCCTTCTTCGCTCTGACAATTTCCATCCATCCTTCAGGTTTCAGGTGAAATATCCCTTTATCGAGAAAGCTTTCCTGTTCTCCAGTCTGTGTCCGCTCAGCCTATGTGATTTCCTAGTAACCAACACTTCCCTGTAACTCTCATGCCACTTGTCATCACTTATGCCACGTCTGTGTTCTGTGCATGAGGACAGGGTCTTGGCCTGTCCCTGTCCACCATTGTTTCCCAAGCACTTAGCATAAGGTCTGGCACATTCATGCTCAATAAAAAAAAAAAAATTAAAATCAACCCTGTCTTCTCATGAGGGGGAGAATGAAGATAATGATATACCTTTCCGTGTATTAACAAGCGAGAGCGGCTGGGGGAAGTGGGGCAGACACTGCCTTTAATTCATAGAAGCTGGTCCGGGCACTCGTGGATGTTTTAAGGAACCGTACGAGCAGGTGGAAGGACTGACCTTGATGCCCACACCTGCACTGCGTGCACTGACAATGAACCCTGTTTCAGCAGGAGAGGGGACGTAGGTTTGACACAGGGGAATGCTTTCTGGTATGATACCGAGGCTTGTTAAAAATGGGTCAGAGTACAGAGGACGCCCTCTCTAGGGGCCTCGGAAATGAGGCCAGAGATCCATTTTGGGTGGTTATTTTAGGCCTACCACAGGCAGCGGGGTGGACTTACAGCCTCTTAGGGTCCAATCACTCCATTCCTCTGACCCATAATAAAGCTATACACATTGTTGTGGCCAATGAACACACAAGCACACACACAAATGGGAAACATGTGTAGCCAGTCCTGTGGCTATAAATGCTGCTTAGTTCCTTTTTTACTGAACATTCCGAATTTACCTTTTGTTTAGAACATGACCTCAGTCTTTAAACACGGCAAAGCTCTCTCTATAAAGTGCTGGTTCCATATTTCAAAGAGAGAACTGCAATGCATATCAATTTAACCCTTGTATTGACGTTCACCTAAAAAGAGTGGAGAATACAGGCTAGGCAAGAGGATTAGAAAAAAACCCTGCTACTCTGACCAATTCCCAGCATAAAAAGAAAGCGATCTGGACATTGTCGTAAGTCCTATCCAGCGAGGAGGGACACATTTTCTCTTTCTCTGGTTTTAAACTGAGGGAAGGGAATGGACTTGAATATGCAAATGAATCTAATTTAATTAACTTTTATGACCACGGCTCCTCCGAGATAACCATGGGAGCCCATTAGATTCCATTAAAATTCAGTCATTTCTCTGAAGCTTCAATGAGACACCCTTATCTTCTGTAAGAAAAAACAAAACAAAATGTGAGAAGATCTAGTCAGAAACAACAGAGAAGAGTAAGTTGTCTGCAGCAGCTCTGCTGTTCGGTGGAACCAGAAGCTGCTCACACAGTCAAGGTTGTGGCCCCGGGCCAGGCGAGCCGGGCACTTCGAGCAGCAGTGTGAAACCCTGCCAGGTCAGTCATGTAACTGCTGACCCAGAGTTTATCACCAACGGAAGCTATGAAAGTTAAGGGTGATGATATTTCGCACTTCAGGGCAAAAACTCACGCCTCATGTGGATGAGCGGAAGACTTGCCTTGACCTCAGACCAGAGATGAAGAGGAACTTATGCTGCTTGTTCCTTTGCTACCCAGTTTTGTGACATTCTGTCCATTTTCGTCTCCCTGATTACAAATGTAATACACATTTACTGTAAAAAATGGAAAAATACAGAATGGCTAAGGAGATGTTGCCCACATTAAGAAAGAAGTTGGACGGCTCTCTTCTGCAGTTTTGTTTTCTTCTTCCTCCCTCACTAAGTGAATTTTAGAGGGCTTCGTGTGTTTGGGGAGGGGCAGAAAGAGGTGGGGTAGGTGGGGTGTGGAGGGTGTAACGAGTGCTGGGAGCGGGGGTTTTACACTCCAGTTCCTCTCAAGTCTGTGTCCCGTGCCACTCACCTACCTCTCTTATTTCTGATGGCATACAATCACATAGCTGCTGCTGGATCCTGAATCCTGGCCCTGCACCGTTGTTCGTGGTTAGAAAAATGTCTGCCGAATCCACCCTGAGAGTGACTTGACATGGGTTTAGCAAAGAGAGCAGTTGAGTTTCTGGGAGCTGTGTTGCCCACCAGTTCCAAAACGTTCAATGTGATGTGACTTTAATACTGCAGTTAATTTTAGCGTGAACGTAGCAGATATTTCCAATTTTCCATATAGGCAAGCTCTATCAAGAACAGATATATCCCAAGAGTAGGTCCCATGATTATGTGAGTATATAATTGGGCAGACTGTTAATTGAGAGGTAAAGTTGCTATACAAGGTTTTTTGTAATTAAGTAGATTTTAAAAAATCAAATTTATATTTCCTTTAGTTGGATTTTTAAAAAATAATACAGTACTTGAATTCTACCAAAGGTACATAATTATAAATATATAACAATGTGGAAAACTGACAGACACTTCTGTGGTTATAAGGAAAAGGAGAAATAAAGGTAATACAGAATGGTTACAACCAAATCTCTTTTTGTTTCACCAGTAGTTTCATCTGTCTCTGTTTCAAGCCATTTAGATTAACTGGGTGTCACGGCGATTCCCTCTGCCATGTCCTGGGGCAGGACTGCATCAGCTGGTGTCTGGACTACTGTAACTTCAACAGCTAACATTGCTGGAGCGCTTACTACATGCCAGGCAGTGTGTCCTAGAGCATGTTATCAGCTTATTTTAACCCTTCCATCAGTATTCTGATGTCATTGTACCAGCCGAGGCAGTGAATACTTAATATTCTTTCTTCTCTCTTCTTGTTTGCTAACAGATCCCACTTTTGCTTGGGGTGTCAGTTTATCCAACTAAACATTCACTTTCCCAGCCTCCATCACTGCTAAAGTGGCTTTGTGATCCAGTTCTAGCCAATGAGATGCAAACAGAAGTCTGCCAGGGTCTTCTGGGGAGACTTTTTTCCTTTCTTGACGAAATGGGACATACATAGATAGAGTAAAGCTCGTGGCCTGTTCCCACTTCTTTCTGCCTTAGATTTAAATATGATGGAAGAAGCTGCCGTAGACATAAGTGTGATGGACCTGTAGCAGCCCTCTTGGAAATACAAGACAATGAGCCAACACTCTAAGAAAGGCAGAGTTGAAAGGTAGGAAGAACCTGGGATCTCAATGGCACTGTTGAATAGCTAAAACATCCCCAGCAACTGCCTGCTCTGTACTTCCAGTTATCTGAGAAAAGTATGCAATTTTTAAAGCTATTGTTGGGCAGGCATTCAGTTACTTGCAGCTGAAAGACTAAGTAACATGCCAAATTTATATAATATTTCAGTGGTGCTATGGGGATTTGACCTCACCTATTCTGACTCTAAAACCCACACCCTACGCTCTTAGACATGATTCTATATCACATCTCACTGTGGTAGGTTGAAAGGTCTACTTACGAACTTTTCAGGAAACTTGAGCTTGATCTTAATCCTTCTTCTGATTTCTCTTTCTCAGAGAGGCCAATGTGATATATCTAAAACCAGGTCTGACCATTTCACTTTCTTAAAACCCTCAACCATATTTCTTTCTCCACAGCAGGCATATAACCTCGTGACTTCAGAGCCATACTCTATGTCACCTCTATAGGTAACATAATTGTAGAGGCAAGTCGATTGTAAGAAAATCAATAGTGTTGATGTATTATTTGTCTAGTGCTGGACATCAAATGTCCCCAAAAGTTAGTGGCTTAAAACAACAAACCCGATTTCTGACACAGTTTCTGAGAGTCAGGAATCTTGGATCAACCTAGATGAGTGATTCTGGCTCAGGTCTTTCATGAAGTGCGGTTAGGATGTTGATGGGGACTTCAGTCAACTGAACACTTGACTAGAGCTGGAGGATTCACTTCAGAAAGGTTACTCACATGGCTGTTAGTTGAAGGCTTCACTTCCTCACCATGTGGGTCTCTCCTCACAACACACCAGCAGATTTCCTCCAGAGCAAGTGACCCAAGAAAGGCAGAATCGGTCTTTTCCGAAAGGCACAACCTAGCCTCGGAAGCTACAGAACATCATTTCTGTCCTATTCTATTGGTCACACATACCGCACCTGATACAGTGTGGTAGGGGACTACTGCAAAGGGGTGGAGACCAGAAAGAAAGGATTGGGGGATATATTGGAAGCTGTTGACCTTAGAGATGTGAAACTGAACACAGGAAACCTCATTTAAAATGAAGTCAGGAGGCCAGAAAGGGGAATTCTCACACACTACCACTAGTTCACAAATACACACCCCAACAGGAAGAAGCACTGATTACAGACTCCAACAGGAAGTGATGTACCTTGCATTCCCAAGAAAGAGCGTCTTTACTTGACTACCCAAGCAAGAGAAAGGAAGATTTTCTCCTAGCCTAGCAACAAGCCCAACCAATGAGAAACCGTTACCACCCTGAACTCTCATTTTCCTCCAATGGACATTCATTCAAAGTATCTCCTCTCAAATTCCTCCTTTTTCTATACAATGTTTCTTCCTTTGTTTGCTGGACTTGCCTGCAGTTATTACTATTACATGCTTGTCCTGAATTGTAATTCTCTGCTATGCCCTAATGAACCCATTTTTTGCTGGTTAAAAATAACTAGCTGTCTTGTTGTTAAGGTCAACAGGTCACTAGGGGACAACATGATGGTATTTACCTTCAGCTTCAGCCAATCTTTCCATAGAGGAATATGAGTCCTATATTGCTAGAGTTTTCCATCTCTCAACCCCCCGCCCCCCGCAAAATACAGATTTCCAAGTTAAATCTCATAATAGCATATATTGACTCATAATTTAAAAAATCCTGTGTGGGCCAAACAAAAGACAAAGACAATCCAGATATAGCCAGTTTGCAACCTCTCTGATCTCATAACATAGCAGGCATATGTAGGTCCAGTTCCAGTCTTTGTGGCTGTTTGGAGTGATACTTTCAGTTGGTTTCTGAAGACAAGTCCAGGCTTCACTAGGAATGTGTACCCCGACAATTTAGTAGTATGTATGGATGAAGATGCGAAGAGTGATGACATATGTGCCTTAGACTGATACACGCAGCCATATAATTCATTGCCCAAACTAGATGCTTTTGAGAATAAAAGGGGGGGCTAATAATTATACTAATATAGTAAATTGAAGTAAATTGGGACTGTCTTAGGCAAACCAGCCCTCCATGAAATCACCCCAGTGTCATCCCTCACTATTCATTTCTATTCATTAGGGCCACACCACAGTGCTCAGTATTCTCACAGCACATGCGTGCCTCTAAACCCACTGCCTCCACTCCTGCTACGTCCCCTGTTCATCCTGATTTCTCCTCATTTCCACTCTTTGCTTCCTCTTGGACTTCAACTTCTTCAAGTCCCAGTATTTTCTGTCCCTGTTGCTTTCACCTCCTCTCTTCTTTTCCAGGTTAACTGCTATTTCATCAGGGTTTTGTAGCATTTTATACATATCTTTAATGCAGAATTTATCACAGTAACCCACACAGATTCATATATTATTCATTTAGGACTTTCTTACCAATATAAGTGTCTGGCACAAAGTAGGTGCTAAATAATCATTTATAAAATGTTATTTTGAATCTTACCTCCACTCTTTCATTAACACTCTCTTCAGGAGATGATAATAAATGGTGAAAATGCCAAGTAGGCTACAAGAGAGAGGTAGTGTAGGAACACAGAAAATCCACAAACTGGATAATTGCTTCTCGAATTACTGATCATTAGCCTAAATAGTGCTTGCAGTAATTTCAAATTCTTCTCTTTCTTTTCACGTTTGAGTGACCAGAAGTTGTTTTCACTGAGAATGAGTGTCTATCTTGATAGTGAGAACGTGTACTGAGACCTACACTGTAAAGACTAAGAGCACTTGATGTTTGTATGTATTTTATAAAAACTGTCTCCCTGAGATACTCATAACAAAGCAATGAAAATCAGTCCCAGGCTACACTGGACATGTAGGAGGATTTTTTCCCTCTCATGTGCACATCTAACATTTACCAAAACTCATGTGTGTTGTCTATAAGCCTTGTGGAGAGAGAACAGAAACTGACCAAAAAAAGTGTTCTTTATAAACTGTCATGAATAAAATTAAACTGCAAGATATTAAAGGGATAGTCCTGTGGGACTGAGATGTGGTTTTGTTGGTGGTGGGTAGAGTTCATTGTAGGATACCATTAAACCCACTATTAATTTTAATCCCAAAGTCTCAGAAAAGATAGAGCAAAGGATAATAACATGGCGCCTTTTCTTTGGTGGGCTTTCACTTTGTCTCCTTCTGTATTAGAAGACCTAGAGAACTTGGACCCAGTTCTGATTCTGGTCCTTTTTGGCAGTATGATTTGAAGTAGGTCATAACTTTTCTCTGAGCCATCTTCCTATTTAAGATGGACTAATAATAATGCTTACTTTACAAGGTTATATGATATAGGTATATGGAAGGACTTTGTAGACTGGGGTGAAGTCTACCAATGGTAGTTAGAATTATTTTAGGCTGATTTGCAGGCAATGCTGATGGGGAGAGAGTGGGAGAGGGGCACACAATGGAGAACCATACTTAAGCCACCCCCAGGCCTCCTCTGACTGAAACCCTGGATTATCCTATAATAGCAAGGTTAATAATACTACCCAACAAAGCAGGAGTACTTAAAAATTAGTCTGCGACAAGGTTGGGTTTGCCAGGGAGGGTTGGTCCTGTCACCATATGCTTTAAACCTGTGGTTGGCAGTCAGCTTGTTGCTCTATTATTGCCTACTTTGGAAAGAGTGAGCTAAATTGGAAATTTCTTTTCTCCGTTTAGGGTGTTTCTGCTGAGCCCCATTGTGTTGATTATAGTTCTTACACTCTGCCACTGGCTGTTTCACTCTTGACTCATCTCCATATGCCTAAATATCCTGCAGAAAATATTGTGGTTTTAAAAGTTGCCTATCTCTTGACCTTGAACCTTAATGTGTCCCATGTACAATAATAACCAGGATGTAGAAGCTTTCCTATGTTATTGTCCCCAAACTATGCAGGAGCAAAAACCTTGACAGACTCCCTTCAAATCTTTTGAAAGAGAGGCAGACAAGTATAGAAGAGTTTCTCTCCAGTTATGTGACCTTGGGTGGTTTCTTCTACTACAGAAGAGGGATAATAATAAGTAATGTGGAGGCTGTTGTGAGTATGAGCAATAATGTAAGGAAGAGCACCTGGAACATTGTAAATATCCAATAAATATAAGTGCTCTTATTATTATTAATAATAATAACATTAAAGGCATTCAGAACAAAGCAATATTTGAAATGAGCCCTGGGGAGATTGATTTATATATAATAGTCAAGAGGCTATCCATCAATATTTTCCATGTGCTGATTTAGAAGGAAGTCCCTGCCCTAGAGTGGGGGACAAATGTCAGCACACAAAAATCTAAATAACAATGCAATGCATAGAGGACATTTCAGTACATTGAAATACTATTAAACAAGATAATCCAAGATGGACTGAATAAATCTACAGTGATTTATTTGTTTGTTTATTTATTTATTTATTATTTTAGTTAAGTAGCAGCCTAGGTGTCACTATAATATACTGAAAGCAGCATTGCTTGATGATACATGGAATATGATAATGAGATTGCATTGGAAGCCACCGGTGCCCTTAGGAAAGCTGGGTGGAAAGCTGCCACTGCAGACAAGGAGAGAGATGTGTGTGGGAGCTGGTGGAGGGGAGGGGCAGCTGCTGTAAGACTGCTGTCTCTAGAGAAGTTGACTGGGGCCTTTTTGCATCCTTACTGCTGCTTTTTACCTTCTGTGTCCCTTCTGTTGCACGCTGGCACTGGCTAGACTTCTAGAGAGGAACACTGATTTTTCCCCTTATTCTTCTCCTTTTTTCTAGGGACCAGAGAGACAGGTGTTAATCTACTAGCAAAGAAAGGAACACTCATGAGTGGTGAGAGACAGCACTTCTGGCAGAGTTGTAAGGCTTTGCATTTTGATGTTGCAAATTGTCCCCAGAGCTTTAAAAATATTAAGTAAAACAATAAAAAATATTAAAGAATTTTAATAGCCTAAGGTGGGTACAATATTGTTGCTCTGGTGAAAAAACTATGATGTAATGTTAACTCATTCTTCTTCATGAAGACTTTTTTAATGAAGCAGGAACTAACAAAGACTGAACTGAGAAAAAAGCTGTTGTTGAATAATATATGATATCGAGTTTTCATAGGCTGTGGTGAACGGTTCAAAGAGCTATTAAGTGATATGAAGACTAAAAGTAGATTTACTATTAATTTTTATCAATCACAGTCTGGAATTATTTTGAGTGTTTGTTTATTATTTATTGTCAGTCTTTGCACTAGAATGGAAACCCAGTGAGGGGCACAGGCACCAGCTCTCTGTTTTCTGCTCTGTCTTCTATCAGCTGTGTAGCAATGGGCATATGTTTGTGGAATGACAAATTCATAATCCAGCCTCAGCCACTGGCTAAAAATTACTCTTGTCTTAAATTTACTTATAATAATAAGTGCTAAAATGAGGTATCTAGAGATTGTTTAAAAAAACAAATCAAAACTCAATCCTAGCCTAAAATTACATATATGATAATCATAAATATATTCTTCACTAGATACAGATGAGTGTGGCTGTATATTTCAACATTTTTCATTTTCAAATAAATTATTCAACATTATTAGATTACTTATAAAGACATCAATCAATTACCACTGCAGGGCTGAGTCTTCAAGAATTTTTTAGAGTCTGGATTGCTAAAGCTTTAACTCTTCATATTTCCCAGAAAAGATTAAAGCAGTTTGGGCTCTCAACAGGCTCCCTCTCTCCCCGCTCTATTGAAGATATAATTAGTGTGCACATTATTTGGGCTGCCAGACTTAGGTGGAGGTAAGAGTTTGAACAAAGAGCATGGGACTGAAGCATCCCTTCCCCCACCACTATAGGAGTGAAGTCTGGTACATCCTGTCTTTTAATGGCAATGAACCAAAGACCAGCACGTTGATGGCTGAAGACTCGGTGTTTTTATGTTTTTTTTATAGAAGTCCCTACTGGGCCTTTACATATTAAATCATTGCTGCTTATGTTGGTTTTGCTCTTTATTTGCTTGATGTATTTCATCTGCATCGGAGGTATTAAGAATCACTGTTTGATCTATTGTATTTATTGTCACACATTTATACTTTGGGTTTTCTGCAAGCCTATAAAAAATGCTGTTTAAAGGCGTTAAAGGACAATTAGCATCCTACATTGCCAAGGCATTTAGTCCTATAGATATCTCTTAAAGTACAGTAAGACAATTAAAAACAAACTCTAGATTAGGGTGACAAGTTTGTCCTGGTTTGCCAGGGACTTTCCTGTTTTTAAAATAGAATGTCTTGAATCCTTAGGATCCTTTCAGTCCTGGAAAAGCTGAGAAGGTTGGTCACCTTATTTCTATTTGTGTTGCTGAGAGAACTTTATCAGGATTTCTTGAAAACAGAGCATGTAATTGATTTGGAGTCCAGCATTGGATTTTTTAAACATTTATTTTATTTAAGTATAGTTGGCATACAATCTTGTATTAGTTATATTAGTTTTGGGTGTAAAATATAGTGATTCAACATTTTCATACCTTACATTGTGATTACCCCAATAATTCTAGTAATCATCTGTTATTGTATAAATTTATCATAATATTATTGACTATACTTTCCTTCCCCTTTTCACTCATCTCCCACCCCTCTCTTCTGGCAACCATCTCTTTGGTCTTTG